>JAJOOS010011928.1:0-21865 GCA_029582725.1 Solanum chiquidenum
CATAAAGTAGAAAGTAGAAACACCAAGTTGCTGCTCAAACTTGAATTAAATTGAGTTTTGTTTAGTTTAGACTTTAGGTCTTTAGGGTTTACTATTTTGTTATTTAGATTTTTGCTATTTAAGTTTAGGATCTAAATATAAAAATTGAAATGGGCCAAGTAAAGTTAAAAATTAAGTAATATAATAAATACTTTTAAATTTATTTAATAAAACTTCGGTTCTTCGATGCACCGTAGTTTCGGGACCCCTGCACCGAACTCCGAACCGAAGAACCGAAGTTCCGAAAAAAAAGCCGACACCGAACCGAAAAACCGAAGAACCGACACCGAAGAACCGAATTTTTTCGGTTCGGTTCGGTTTTTCGGTATTTATGCCCACCCCTAGTCTGCAATACATTTTTTGTGCTTTGATATGAATATTCACTAACTTTTCTCCGATCTTTTGTAGACATGGTGAGAAAAAATCTAGATAGGCCACCCTAGAGAAAGGCACGGGGCATTATCATAAATGAAATGGGAGCAAATCCTCCAAAGAGGAGAAGGCAAGAACTCCCACCGAGAGATAAAGGCAAATGGAAAAAACACACATCTAAAAGAATTGTTGTTGACACACAAATTGAGTTGTCTGAACCTGAAGACAAGCAGCCCTTGATTTCCCGAAGGGTTGAGATTCGGGCTAGATCTCAAACCACGTCCACTAGAGTCCATTCAGATGCCAATCCTCCAGCAACAAACTCAGTGCTAACTTAGGCACTTCCTATGACCCCCATGCCTCCTGTCGTTCCTCCTCCTAGGCTCCTAAACATATTAAAAGGTGATGGTTTAGGAACCATCCTTGAGGAAAAACTACTTTTATAGAAGGCTTAGATGAGAAGTATTCAAAAGTGAGGGAGACCCTCCGTTACCATGAGTTTAAGCAGTTCACCAGGTCCCGAGGCCCTTAGATTCCTACCTGGGTCTGAGAATTCTATACAACTTATGGGGAGTCGGTGCCCAAGATCAAGAAAAAGGCGAGCGAGTTTAGACCGGTGAAGTCGGTCATGGTTAGAGGCAGGGAAGTTGGGTGCAACAGTGAACATATTAACACTATATTGGATAGACCGCTGCATTCTTCACTTACTTACGAGGGATTGCCTATTGCTTAGTCCCTAGATGACTTGAAGGGTTGGTTGGCCCCTCTGATTTCTGACACCACCCCTAGGTGGATCGAGGTAGGGGCCCTTATTGAGAAGAGGGACTTGAGCATTGCTGCCAGGTTATGGTTTGGCTTTATAAGCAGCACTATAATGCCATCCCAGAACGAGTCCATCTTGCACCATTCGAAATCTGCTTGCCTTGGTTCTATCATGTCTAAGAGGCGCATCGACCTAGGACTACTGATTTCATAGGAGATGGCCATGAGAGCCAAGCAGAGACAGACTTCTCTGCAATTTCCAGTCCTGATCACTGAGTTGTGTCGGTATGCTGGAGTACCCCAGGAAACTGCGAGGGATATTGAGGTCACCCCTTCATCCTCCACTGACATCCAGTATATTGAGGCCGAGTACACACGAGAGGTGTTGGACAGAAGGAGAGCAGCTCCGACAGACATTCCTCCAGAGGTTGATGTTGACTCGTTACCTGCAGCCATATCTTCGCCTACTCCAGCCTCTGGGCCTTCAGGTACATCCGTTCCTTCCTCTTCTTCACAGGCCCTAAGTGTTTCCTCCTCCTTCCACCCTGTTAGGATTACTCAGGCAATGATCCTGAAGATGGGGCATTTGGCCCAATCAGCTAACATGTGGGAGACCCAACTCGAGATATTATGATCGACAGTGCCATACTCACTGCACTCACCTCCCTCCAGAATTCTGTTGATGCGTTGATTGTGAGAGTCACAACTTGTGAGAGCAGACATATGGAAGCCTCCGAGATAACAACTTTGAAAGCTGAAGTAGCAGATCTGAGGAAGGACGTAGACTATCTAAAGTCTACCAACTTTAATTCATTAATAGAGGCTACTGATGAGAAGATGCCCCAGAGACTTCAGTGATTACTCCGGCTACCACCGGAGAAGTACAAAGGGATGGAACAACAGGTGAGGAGTCAGATGCAGAGACCAATAAGGAGCAGATGTAGGTACATGATGATGAGATAATAGAGAGCCGAGAGGAGAGCATATTTAGAGATTTTCCAGATCTGGTGGAGACGATTGTGCAGCCGGTGATCTAGATATCGCTGGCTGAGACATCCACAACAATTCCTAGTGGATCTGGCACTGCTTTTCCTTCTGAGGTTATTCCGGGAACTGATGCCCAAGTACATATTGCTGCACCGGGCACTGAGGCCCAAACAGATGGAGGGACTGTGTAGACTGGTTTTTTCTCTACCTCCCTGTCTGTCTTTCTCTATTTTAACCTTTGGATTATTATTATTTGCATTTGAGGACAAATGATTTTTATGTGTGGTAGGGTGAGACCCACATTTGTGTGCTGATTATGCTCATGTTTTATTTATATATTTGGGTCCTTGTGCTTAAAATTGTGTTTTATACTACTTTTGTGGATGTTTGAGCTTGTGGCTCCTTTTATTTTAAATTGTAAATGATTTTGACCTTTCCAAATTTTTAAATTTTTTTTCCACCTCTTGTACTTGTGGAATGTGGCCTTTCTTTAGCAAATTTGAGTCTCGGTTTTGATCAATATTGATGACTCAAATAGTGCTCATAATCGAATGAACAAGAATGTGCGGCTACGATGAGACCAAGTGAAGTTACATAGTCAATATGTGAACTCTTTGCATCTTGTTGTGACTAGCCAATTATCGAATTGATTCTCTTGTGATGAACGTTGCACACTAGCAAAAGTGTGGATTTTTGTTTGACTCTGGTGTCAATGCCTTGTGTGATGAGCTTACTCTGAACCATGCATGATGACATCTAGAATTTACCCCGTTGGTTCGGTCGACTAAGTAAGGCTAGGTCTTGATATGATCTTAGGCAACTTTGAAAGAGTGTGAGCCAATTTGACATGTACCTCTTTTGTGGCCTACCTTGTGAGTATGTGAACCTTTTTAAAACACCCCTTGAGCCTTACTTTTCTTTGGAAGAAACTTGATGAAAACATGACCTTTCTTATATCCACTACCCATAATCCTCGTGATTTGTGGTTGATTGAATAGCCAACTTAGGTCAAAAGCCTAAGTTGGGGGTGTGGTGAAAAGAAAAGGCAAGTCAAGAACTGCAAGAAAAGTCCCTTTTAACCCATGGAGTTGAGAAAAATGGAACCCCTCCATACAAAAAAATAAAAACAAAAGACAAGATAAAAGAAAAAGAAAAATTTGTGAAATAAAGTTATGAGAAATGTTAAAAGAAATGGGGTTCCAAACAATCTATGGAAGTGAATAATGGGATGACTTATGAGCACTAAAAAAATTGATGAAAGAAGAGGAAAGAGAGTGTTGAAAGCACCATATTTCATGAGGATGAAAGTCACTGAGCCAAAATGACCATACCTTTGCACTCAGCCCCATTACAAGCCTTGAAAAGACCTTTTTGATCTTGAGTGAGCTGAAACAATTGTTGATTGGAAAATACGGGCAAACCTATGGGTGAAAGCATGCATTGTGTTCTTCTTTGTGAGAGTGAGCGTTGCATTTGATTCCAGAATTTTAAATGATTAAACAATTGTGTGTGAATATGGAATCATTCTTTGTGTCAGGGTATTCGAATACCTTTGTTGAGCTCGAACTTGCATTTGAAGCAAGTATAGTGAGCTTGAGAATCTTTGATAATGGTGTGTCACAACTTGAGTCTTTGAGTATACAATTGATTCTTGCATGAGTAAGTTGAGTCTTGTTGTGTACATTCATGGTTAAGTCTTGTGTAGCACTGTTTGAGACATCCTTTTTGGACTGCCGAACTTGAGTTTTACTTGAGGACAAACAAAAGTTTAAGTTGGGGATGTTGATGGGTCCACAATTTGGACTCATTTAGGGCTATATTTTGATAGAATTAGTGTCCTCAAATGCATATTTTGTCTCAATATTTGATAAAAATCCTTAAGTTTCAGGTATTTAGAGTTTGAGGTAAAGCATGGACACTACTTGGAAAGAAAGAACAAGGCGGCCGAAAAGAACGAAGAAATGAAGGCCTGAAGATTATCGAGCCCAGTTGGCGAGTTGCCGATAGGCCTGGAGATCGCCTTTTGTTCCAGTGTGCTGAGTCCAGAAGGAAAAGGTAAGTTGGCGATGAAATGGAGCAGTCGGCGCGTAGCTGATCAGTTCTACGAAGTAGTACCATATCGCCCAACGACTCAAAATGCGAAGAGGCTGAAGGCTAAAGCAGGAAGGCGATGAAATCGACCAAAAGGTGGATCGCCGAGCGTATCGACGATCCCGACTAACTGCGCTGAATGGTCCTCCGCAACACAAATTTTCAAACACTATAAATACTTGTTTAAATATATCATATCACTTCTATTATTCAAACTTTTTACAGTTTTTGGAGAGTTTTAAGTTTTAGAGGGTTTTGGAGACTTTGTTCTAAGACATTGAAGAATCAACGGGTTTCAACTCCAAGAAATTGGACTTGGGTCTTGAAGATTCTTCACTCTTGACGTGTTTTAAGACTTAATTCTTCATACCCAGTTGATGGAAAATGATATTAGTATAAATTGTTTATCTCTTTTACATGTCTAAAACCCTAATTCTTGGGGTGTGATTTTGTGCATATGGGTTAAATTATCTGTTGGGTCTTGCTTGTTGATGGTTTATTTGTTGTTTAAATGTGATTTTGTTTAGTAGTTGTGTATGAACTTAATGGGATTGTAGTTGCAAATACGATTTCATCTTAGTGTTTTTGGCTTGCTCGAGAGAGGTCGTAAAACTAAGACTACTAAATTGATAGATGGTGGTATTGGGTCGACATGGGTTCAACTCGAGAGTGTGAACCCTAGTCCTTCTCCCACACATTCAGCTCAAGAGAGTGAATGGGCTAAGGCGGAGGCTGTGCTTAATGCGGCAACTCGGTGTTCGAGAGAAACCAAGTTGATTTGGGGTAATTTGCTCAAGAGAGAATTTACCTCCCACTATAGTCTAGCCTAGTCACAAATGTTCAATAATTTACTATCAAAATCATGTACCCGATAGTCTAGTTTAACCCGTATTCCTATCACATCCCAAAAATCCCGTCTCAATATCTCGTTTTTTCCTTATATTTTTACTATTTTTTAGTTGTTAATTGATACAAATCCCCATTGATAATTGACGCTTGCATCACTCCTTAGATTTAGTATGTTTTTATTCGTTAATATCTATAGCTATGACTAAGTAGAGCTTGATTTTAGTTTTCTACTAATTCTCAAAACCACTCCCCGTGGGAACGATCCCAACCCTTGGTTGGGTTATATCACTACACGCGATTTTTTGGCACTTGAACCGAAATAGTGTTAGTTAATTAAGTCGAACATCACCATTCGATAAGGAGAAGTGGAGATGGGGCGAGTTCCCGATTCCAAGTCTATGCAGAAATCTATATCTCTATCCGGAGGCATACCAGGCAAATCGGTAGGAAGCACTTCTTTGAATTTGGACTCATTTAGGGATATATTTTGATAGAATTAGTATCCTCAAATTCATATTTTATCTCAATATCTGATGAAAATCCTTAAGTTTCAGGTATTTAGAGTTTGAGGCAAAGCATAGACACTACTTGGCAAGAAGGAACAAGGCGACTGAAAAGAATGAAGAAATGAAGGTCTGAAGATCGCCGAGACCAGTTGGTGAGTCGCCGATGGGCCTGGAGATCACCTTTTGTTCCAGTTTGCTGAGCCTTAAGGAAAAGGTCAAGTTGGTGATGAAATAGAGTAGTCGGCGCATCGCCGATCAGTTTCGCGAAGTTGTACGATATCGCCCAACGACTCAAAATGTGAAGAGGCTGAAGGCTAAAGCAGAAAGGCGATGAAATCGACCAAAAGGCGGATCACCGAGTGTATTAGCGATCCCGACTAACTGTGCCGAATGGTCCTCCACAACCAAAATTTTCAAACACTATAAATACTTGTTTAAATATATCATATCACTTATATTATTCAAACTTTTTACAATATTTGGAGAGTTTTAAGTTTTAGAGGGTTTTGGAGACTTTGTTCTAAGACCTTGAAGATTCAAAGGGTTTCAACTCTAAGAAATTGGACTTGGGTCTTGAAGATTCTTAACTCTTGACATGTTTTAAGACTTAATTCTTCATACCCAGTTGATGGAAACTGATATTGGTATAAATTTTTATCTCTTTTACATGTCTAGCTAAAACCCCAATTCTTGGGGTGTGATTTTGTGAATATGGGTTAAATTATCTGTTGGGTCTCGCTTGTTGATGGTTTATTTGTTGTTTAAATGTGATTTTGTTTATTAGTTGTGTATGAACTTAATGGGATTGTAGTTGGCAATACGATTTCATATTAGTGTTTTTGGCTTGCTCGAGAGAGGTCGTAAAACTGAGACTACTAAATTGATAGATGGTGGTATTGGGTCGACATGGGTTCAGCTCGAGAGAGTGAACTCTAGTCCTTCTCCCACACATTCAACTCGAGAGAGTGAATGGGCTAATGAGAAGGCTGTGCTTAATGCGGAAACTCGGTGGTCGAGAGAAACCGAGTTGATTCGGGGTAATTTGGTCTATAGAGAATTTACCCGCACTATAGTCTAGCCTAGTCACAAATGTTCAACAATTTACTATCAAAAGCATGTATCCAATAGTCTAGTTTAACCCATATTCCTATCACATTCAAAAATCCCGTCTCCATATCTCGTTCCCTTATATTTTTACTCTTTTTTTTAGTTATTAATTAATACAAACTCCCTTTGATAATTGACACTTGTGTCACTCCTTAGATTTAGTATGTTTTTATTCGTTAATATCTATAGCTATGACTAATTAGAACTTGATTTTATTTTTCTACTAATTCTCAAAACCACTCCCCGTGGGAACGATCCCAACCATTGGTTGGGTTATATCACTACACGCGATCGTTTGGCACTTAAACCGAAATAGTGTTAGTTGATTACGTCGAACATCACCATTCGATAAGGAGGAATGGAGATGGGGTGAGTTCCCGGTTCCAAGTCTATGTAGAAATCTATATCTCTATCCGGAGGCATACCAGGCAAATCGGTAGGAAACACTTCCTTGAATTCAAACACTACAAGAATAGACTCAATAGAGGGAGACTTAGCATCAAGATCTCGAATATGAGCCAAATATGCCAAACACCCCTGCCCCACCAGTTTCCTAGCCCGAACGAAAGATATGACCTTAGCTGGCTTAGGCTTGTACACCCCTTCCCACTTTAACTTTTCCCTACCCGGGATCTCTAGAGTCACATGCTTAGCATTACAATTAAGCACATCATAATACGGGGACAACCAAGTCATGCCTAAGATTATATCAAAGTCAGTCATATCCAGAATAACCAAATCAACCAAAGTTTGAAAACCCATAAACAGGACAGAACAAGAACAATAGATATGGGTGACTATGACAGACTCTCCAACTCGGGTAGAAACATGGATGGGAGCATCATTCACATCACAAACCGCATCAATTCCTAAGGAAAACCGAAGTGACACATATGAATAAGTAGCACCTGGATCAAACAACACAATAGCCATCCGGTCACAGACAAGAATAGTACGTGTGATCACTACATTAGACACCTCAGCCTCGGTCTTGCTCGGAAAGGCATAAAACTAAGCCCTGTCATCTTAATGGGCAACCTCCTTGCCTGAATGCACTACTCCTCTACATGTATTACCATTTACCTGGCCTCTATGGCCTCGCTGATTTCCTCCTCAACCACCTTGTGGACGTCCTCTGCTATTACTACCGCTGCTCGCTAGTTCCACTGCTCTGGTATGCTGCTGCATGGGGTCAAATATGTGCGGATGAGGACAATCTCTCCTCATATGTCCAGGTTCTACACAATTGTAACAACTGCGGTCAAAAGATAGCCTGCTTCCAGATGCAGGTGCGGCTCCCTGACTATCTTGAATGGGATTCTGCTGTGGAGTTCCCGAGTAACCACTTGTAGAAGTGGGCAGGGCGGACTGAATTGGCTGGGCTTCAATTGTTGGCCTACCTGAACCTCTGGAGTAGGAACCATGATAGTTACCTGTGTTCTTGGGCTTCTTAGCTAATGCCTTGGCCTTCCCATCACGTCGAACTCCTTCCACTTTCTTCACAAAGTCTATCACCTCATTAAAACTTTTACCTGCAGAGTTCATGTGAACAGACAATACCTGTAACTCGGGGTTCAATCCCTTGACGAATAGATGAATCCTCTCCTCCTCTGTAGTCACCAACTGTGTGGCATATCTGGACAAGGCATGGAACTCCACCTCATAAGCAGCTACAATCATACCACCTTGCTCCAAGGCCATGAACTCATCCTTCTTGCGATCCCTCAAAGTCCGGGCACATACTTCTCCAGAAACAAAGCATGGAATTGTGTCCAACTGAGTGAGGGCAAGACTGGCGATCTACATTTCACATAGGCCCTCCACCACTGCTTAGCCTCACCTAGAAGATGGAAGGTCACAAACTCTACTCCATGCTGGTGTACAATGCCCAACTTGTGAAGCCTCTCATAACAATCCAAAATGAACTCATAGGCTTCCTCACTCTCATAACCATGGAACACAGGCGACTTCAACTACCAAAACTTAGTCAACATATCATGCTCAGTACCAGTCATCACGGGACCCAGTAGGGGACGGAAGAAGGCATCAGTGCCTAATACTCCATCCACCCTTAGAATAGTAGCAGCAACGGGGTGGTTGGTCGGAGGTTGAGCAGCCTGCACTGTGGGAAGGACTTCAGGGCCGACCAACCCCTTCACGAAAGTCATGATCTGCTGAGCTAACACTGGGTCTAAGGGAGGAATGTCGGTATTCTAAGCATGTGCTTCCTCTTCTCGTCCAACATCCTCCTTGTGTTCGATCCTTACATTCTCTTCCACCTTTTCTTGGGTTGCAGGATGGGCCTTTTCGCTGGGAGCATTCTCAACTGGGGCTCCACCCCTGGCGGGTGCTACCCTTTCTCTGCCTCTGCCCCTTTCTCTTCCTCTACACCTGACTCAACTACGACCTCTTGCTGCGGGCTCATTGATGGGAGCTACGAGCTTGACACCGTTGTATCGCGTGTTAACCATCTGCGAAGAGAAGAGTGAAAGAGAATCAGATACCAATTGGAATCAAGTGATAGCATGAAAGGAGAAGAAGACAGAGAGATTTCCTAAATTCCTGTAGCCTCTCGAAGAAAAATACAAAGTCTCTATACCATTCTGCAAGACTCTAATAGACTCGTTTTGTTACAATGAGATCAATGAACCTAAGGCTCTGATACCAACTTTGTCACGACCCTGACCGCTGTGATTGGGACCCACGCTAACCTTCTGGTGGGAGAACCATACTACACCCCAACTAAACATTTTATAAAACTAAAGCATTTAAAGATACGAAAGCAGGTTTAAATGAAAAATTAAATATGGAATTCCCATAAACTTCGAAAGTCTTACAAATAATTATTGCGGAAATTCAACCCTTAAAATTGAAAGTCATTGTACCAAAACTCTACCAATCAACAAGTCTAAGAAAGAGGGGGTGTAACCCCGAAAACCAAACAAAAGTAAAAGTCTAAACATGTAGTCCAAGTCCGAAAAGAATGGCCTAAACTAATGATGGATCCATGGCAGCCTGAAAGAACTGACCCATCCTTGAATCCGGTCTCGGTCAAAGATCTCCAAACTGAGGTATGTCAGTAGCTGCCTGAAGATACCCTGCACTCAACAAAGAAAGTGCAAGTGCAATATCAGTACACGAAACCACGGTGTACTGGTAGGATCACGCAACTACTCCAGTAAGTGAAATACACGCAAGAAATTACAACACATTAACATACATGTACGAAACACATAATTCAGTTATCATTTAGGGGCAACATACTATTTCCCAATATCAATGACATGTAGATATGAACGTAATAATCATAAGTGGTCCTCTCATGGAATCCACACCTAAACTGTTAGTGTGTTGGAACGTGACACCCTATCCAATATACATGTGTCGGAACGTGACACCCGATCCAATATATGTGTCAGAACGTGACACCCGATCTAATATATGTGTCGGAAATTGAGACCCCATCCAGTCAACACAACCACAGTCACAATCACACCCATAATGAATAGTACTTATAGTCATACAGTCAAGTAATAAGTTCATGACATGTAATTGTTCATACATAATTATTACATTAGATTTGATTCACATTCCCCATTCATATACATGCACGCATACAATAAAAAAATTAACCGGCATATGTCTCACAACAAGAAAATTGAACCATCACCTACCTTGAAATCAAGTCTGAATACTCTTAAGACACGTGATCATTCCCTTTCTGGAGTCTTTCAACTCGTTCTTGATCTACAATAATCAATTAATGCAAGGATCACTAAACAAGGTCTAATTTACCCGGATAATAACAAAATTGTCAACCCAAGGCCAAACCCATGATTCTAATGTTCAACTAGGGCTTTTCCCACTATTAACTTCAGGCCAAAATCCTCCCCAACGATAATTACCCAAGATTCTAAGTTCTACAAATGAAAATACGGATTAGGGGAGTAATTAACTTACATTTAGCGCGAGAAATCGTGGGAATATGATAGGAACTGCTCTGGGTTGTCCCTTAGCTCTGAAGAATGAAGTTTTGCAGAAAATAACATTTTTGGGGCTTTTTCCCGATTTAATTCGCGATTGGCCCGCCACGGTTGACCTCATCCTGCCATAGCGGTCCCGCCCCAGTGGCTTGCACGGAGACAAAAACTTGGAATTTGAGTTCCAAGCTCCCATTTCACAACACACTTTCAAACCTGGACGTTCTAAAACTACTCCTTCACGCCAAGATCAGTTTTGGGAGTTTTACTCGCCTGAATTCGATTTCGTAAAGCTGTACATGCTCCATAACGTCTTGGTTATGCACGCACGTGATCAAACTCATAATTAAATCCCCCATACATTACTTGATTTCCCTAGACCTCACCTAACTTAGATTTCATCCAAGTCTGGCCTACGTTAGAATTTTCGAAGTTACTACTCAAAAGTTTTCTGGCCCAAATTCCTTCCCCATTGGTTTTTCCATAACGACTGGAACATGTCGTTACAACTTAAGATAATTAATTGTTGATTATACTTTTAGTTAGATTATTTACATTAAAAGGGCATTTTAATACACAATATCAATTGATTTATATTCAGTAAAAAGTAACCAAGTAAACATGATTTAACATTTTGTTAAATCTATAGAAAATGAAACTAGGGTATATGTGTTCCTCACAAGTTTCTAACACTGTAAACCTTATAACAGTAACCTTGTCTAGTGTTGAACATGTAAAGTCGGTAAGTTAGGTATCTCCTAAGTGATCGGTCATCCAATTAGGGAATATCACCATTTAACTTGGTCGGTCTACGAGTGTGTCCTTTGCTAGCCCTTACCCTTGCCCGCATATTAGCCTTTACAGAGATGGTTCAAGCTATTAGACGACTGATTATCATACCAAATCTCTGTTGTTTAATCTCTTTTCCCATTCCTTATTTCCTTGGTCGGGTAAGTAGGAATAAGATAGATTCTAACGTAGGCCTCCGTTAAAAAGCAATCAAAATAAAGAGATTAACAATACATGCATAAACACTATTCAAGAATTACTAATTATTGAGTCTACTTTGTTAATTACTCAAGGTTCCCACAATACTAGTTATGGATTTAACTACTCATGTTTAGGTAATCACAATTCATATTAAGTTTGTTAAAATAAATCATCAACTTATAATTAGAGTAATCGAAATTAGGAATCTTGAATTGACGAACAAAAGCTATATTGTAAACTGATGCTTCGAGAATGAAATGGACAAAATGTTCACCAAAATAATTCTCAAAGCCAAAAACAAAGTATCAAATTGTCTAACTCTCAAAAACGTAAAATAAATCAAATATTTATAGACATCTAATCCTAAATAAAGTAAAAAAAGGAAACATAGGAAGATTAGGCTTGGTCCTACGAATTGTAGGAATTCCTACGGTTCTTAGAGACCTTTTGTCAAACAACAACTTCATTTCTTAACCTCTAGGCTTTTCTATGGGTATGTTCTATGACCCGTAGAACTTTGCATGACCCATCCTGGCATTTCGTAGTTTCATGTACTGAGACTCAATTTTCAGATCTTTCATACGACTCGAACCTATGACTTGTAGAAGTTTCTGCCGCTTGTAGTCTGGTCTCGTTCTTTTACACTTAGCTCCAATTTTCACCGCTTCAGTCCACAACTCATTCCTATGACTCATTTAAAAGTCTAAGACTTGTAGGTTGAGTTGTCAAAACCGCAAAAACTAATGTTTCACCTTTTTCGCTTCCCAACTTGTCAAAAACCTATTTTCCTACAAAATACAAGCAAAATACCATTAAATCTAATAACAACTGCTTAAGACATTTGCAAAAATCCAAGTTTAAAGCATTATAATTACTGTAAATCTACGGTACATTAACACCCTCAACTTAAAATCGTTGCTTGTCCTCAAGCAACACTACTAACTCTAAATGACATGATGCACAAGTAAACCCAAAACTCAAGCAATCAGATGACATTTTCCCAATAATCAGTCCTCTATTTTCAATTTTTCAGCACAATGTAATCATTAAGCTCAACAACAAGCTAAAATATGTGGATAAATTTATGAAATAGACATACCAATAGATACATTCACATGCACAAATAATAATCACGAAGATACCAACTACTGACAATGTAACTTGTGCCTTCACTGCAAAGAAATCCCTTTGTTCACATAAATATTGATTTATAGTTCAATTTCAGGGACTCAGTATACGCTCACTCTCACAATTGAATTCAATAGAGTTTATGCACAATACCAAATGCTTTCCCTCATTTTCTAAACTTAGACTCTGAAACCGTTAAATTAAGATCACTATATGACTTTCTTAGCTTGTAACTCAGGCTTAGGGTTAGGTGTGGTGTATTTGGATTTTAAGTGACTTTTCCTCCCTCCTTGACCTTACATTGGCTATTTTCCTCTTTTACAACCAATCTGGAGTATCACCTTAATTTTTTTTTTCCTCATTTTTTATTAAAGCTCTGGTATGGATTTGACTTGCTTTTATTTTTAATTTCATTTCAATTTTTTCTTCAACTTTTCATTGTTTTATGTTTTTATTTTCTTTATTCTGCCACACCATCTTATTTTTTCTCTCTCTCCTCAATACACAACTCTTTTCATACCCTTTTTTGTTGTTTTCCTCTATAGTAGACTTAGGCTTTTAGCCTAACTTGAGGTGCACGATATCCAAGGAGGGACGAGGGCCAAAACAAAGGTTTAACAATTATCACGGGGAAGGTGAATTGAGCAAATTGAAAGAATGGTCTAATTCAGGCTTAACAATTTGGATCGAAGGGAGCATTTTCATTTGGTTGGTTGATTTTAGGCTTTAGTGGACTCAATTTCAACAACGTTCTATGATGCTTTCCTAATTAATAGTTAAATAATCCTAGCAAGAATAACAGACCAAGTTTTAGACTGACTTATATTGTAAGAATGATAAATTAATCTCACACACACATGACACATCATTTCACTACCAAAATTCAGTGTATCTGGTTCATGCTTGATTTTAAGACAAATTATCATATCAGTTCCTATCATGTCATGCAAATATCCTACACAGTTGACTTATCAATCTCACAGATATAACAAAAACACAAAATTTTGAGGGATATCAATTCAGTTACTGCCATCATGCTTTTGTATCTAGTGTACTTTTACAATCAACATCCTATCATGCTGGTTCAACAAAAATTAAATAGTCCTTGGGGAAAAGAACACATGTAAGAAAACTCCAAGGCATGGTCCTAGTGTTAGGGTTATTCAGACTTCACCTTTCACATTCTTAACATATTCACCCACCCCCACTGAAAAGATTGTGCAATGTCCCTAATGCATGAAAAATAAAGATTCGAAGGTGAAGACAAATGTGTGGCGTCTAAGCACCGAAGAGCTAGACAGAGTCATGTGGGTCCGCTGGTAGGGACCTCAATACAACAATGTGTGCCTCCAAAGTGGTATGTGGGACACCATCAGTAACGTCCACTAAAATAATCCAAGGATCACCAAATCTAATGCTCCTCGAAGCCGATGCTCTGGCTTTCAAATCCCTGACTCTCTCAAGTCCGAAGTCATCTCTATCCTCAATTGTTGTTGAGCAGCCTCAAAGTTATGCCACTCTTTCTTTCTAACACGCTGCTCCTCAACCCCGTCAGTAATATCATCACCATTCCACGTGCATTTCACTTCCACACGAGGGGGGTTTGCATCACCAAATAAAGCAGTAACAACCTCATCTCCACCCTCCATAGGTGAATGATCCATAAGAAAGCAACTATAACAGCTAATACATCAACGTCATCCCAGAGTCTGGCCAACTCAGTCTGGAACTGTAAGATTTGCACTCGACATTGTCTGGGGTCGGGCTAGCATTGACAACTAAAAGATATATGATTAACGTTTCAGGGACACTTCATCCAATTCTAAGTGTCAACAATCGCTAGTCAGTATAAAACCCAACTGAATGAGTTGGGGTCGAATCCCACAGGGAGTGGTACGTGTTTAAGATTTAATAGTAAAGTGTAAACATGGTCAAATCAGTCATAGGAATAGAAGTTTTCGAATAAATACATCATTAAAATCAGGGGGTGACACGAATGTCAAATGGTTTTTTTTTGTTTGGAATAATCAACTACAACAACAGCAAACAATATGAAATAATAATAATGAGACGGGTTCTGGGGATGTGATTCAGTTATAGGCTAATATAGACAAATGAGTAATTGCAACTACTAGAAATAGCTAGATATTAGTGATTAAGATAAACTATAAGGGAGGTAAACTTTCTCTCGAGCAATTTACCCTGAATCAAGTCGATTTCTCTTGAACATCGACAAGCATGCAAAATAAGAATAGCCTACGCTTTAGTCCATTCACTCTCTCGAGCTGAATGTGTGGAAAAGGGTTTAGGATTCACTCTCTCGAGCTGAACCCATGACAACCCAATACCCACAGACCATCAATCAATAATCTTAGTTTTAAAACCTCTCTCTCAAGCAAGCCAAAAACACAAGGGTAAAACTGCATTTGCAACTACAATTCTTAAATTAAACCATAATTAATGATTGAACTCAGTTCTAAACAACATTTAAACTAATAATTAGCAATACCCATAAGCTAAATCATCCCATAATCACATAATCACACCCCAAGAATTGGGGTTTTAGCTAGACATTATAAAAAGATAAAAATTGTTTCCAAATTGAGTTTCCATCAACTTGGTAAGATTGATTCGTCTTTACAATGGTCCAAGTTGAAGAATCTCAAAGACCCACTTCCAATTTCTCAAAAGTGAAAAACTTCAATTATTCAAAGCTAAGGAAACATAGAGAAAACTTGTCTCATAGTTCAAAACTAAGAAAGTTATGAACACAGGCACTATTCAGAATGAATAATGATACTAAACTAAATGTTCAAAAGTGTATTTATAGTCGCCAAAGATGTGCTGCGAAGAGCCACTCGACGCAGTAAGTCAGGCTCGCCGATCCACTCGGCGATCCACCCTTTAGTCAATTACATCGTCCTTCTGCCATGGCCTTCAGTATCCTCAAGGTCTGTAACTTTGGGCGATCCAACACTGCATCACGGAACCACTCGGCGATCCGCCGACTGATCCTTTCTCTCGCTAAATTGGTTCTTTCCTTCATGGCATGACACACTGGAACTTTAGGCGGTCAAGTAGCCGTTCGACGACTCGCCAAGTGGACTTGGCGATCACCATGCTTGCTTTTCTTCATTCTTTTATCTCGCTTTGTTCCTTTTTTGCAGATTAGTGTCCTTGCTTTGTTCCTTAATCCATATACCTGGAAATCAAGAGGTTTACATCAGTTATTGGCACAAAATAAGCATTTGAGGACACTAAATCATTATGTATAAAGCCCTAAATGAGTTCAATTCTCGGACTCATCAACACCCCCAACTTAAAGTTTTGCTTGTCCTCAAGTAAAACTCAAGTTCAACAGTTCAAAAAGGATGTCTTAAACAATGCTACATAAGACTCAATCATAAATGCACATAACAAGACTCAACTTACTCATACAAGGATCAATTGTGCACTCAAAGATTCAAGTTGTGACTCACCATTATCAAAGATTCTCAAGTTCACAATGCTTTCTTCAAATGCAAGTTCAAGCTTCACAAAGGTACTCAAATGCCCTCACACAAAGATGATTCCTTGTTCACACACAATGGTTCAACACTTTATAGTTTCGGAATCACATACAACTCTCACACTCACAAAGATGAACACATGCATGACTTTACCCATAGGTTTGTCCTTATTTTCCAATCTACATTCGTTCAGCTCACTCAAGATCAAAAAGTTCGATTCAAGGCTTGTAACGGGGCTGAGTGTAAAGGTATGGTTATTTAGGCTCAGTGGCTGCTATCCTCATGAAATGTGGTATGAACATCACTTTCTTTCCTTTCCTTCAACATTCTCATTAATGCTCAAAATTCACCCCATTATTCACTTTTCATGCAATACCGGACACCCCATTTCTTTTGCAACTTTCACAACTTTATTTCACAACTTTTTCATTCTTTTTCTTTTTTATTTTTTTTTCTTTTCTCTTCTCTTTTTTTTTGTATGGAGGGGTTCCATCTTTCTCAAAACCATGGATCAAGGTGGGCTTCTTTGCACTTTTTGATTTACCTTCTCTTTTCAGCACACCCCCAACTTAGGCTTGGCCTAAGTTGACTATTCAAAAAAACCACACTTTATGAGGAATATGGGTGAAGGGATAAAAAAGGGTTACAATTGCATCAAGTTTCTTCCAAGAAAAGGATAAAGATCAAAGGGTGTTCAAGCAAAGTTTACACACTCACAAGGTAGGCCACAAAAGAGGTATAATGTCAAATTATTTCACTCTTCAAGATTGTTGCCTTGGATCATTTCAAGAGCTTGCATCACTTAGTCAACCGGACCAACAGGGCAAATTCTAGGTGTTATCACACAAGGTTCATGGTAAGCTCATCACACAAGGCATTGGCCCCAATATCAAACAAGACTCCACACTTTCGCTAGTTTGCAATGTTCATCACAAGAGACTCATTCAATAATCGACTAGTCACAACGAGATGCATAAAGTTCACATATTATCTATGCAACTTCATTTGGCCTCATCGTAGCCGCACATTCATTTTTGTTTGATTAAGAGCACTATTCAAGTCATTAGTATTGATCATAACCGACACTCAAATTTGCACAAGAACATCCACATTCAAACACAACAAGAGGTGGCAATTTATTTTTAGAAGGGTCAAAAACCATTTGCATTTAAAATAAGGAGCCACAAGCTCAAACATCCACAAAACAGTGACAAAATGGAATTTATAGCACAAAAACCCAATATATACCAAAAATGATAAACATAAGAGGTAGGTATGGAAATACCTCACCCCACCACAAATAAAAAGCAATTTGTCCTCAAATGCAACAAAAATACTAAAAATCAATAAGAAAAAAATAAAATGACAGAGAGAGAGGTAAAGAAAAGTCCTGTCTACACAGTCTCTCCATCTATCAGGGCATCAATGCCTGGTGCGACACTTTGATCTTGGGCATCACTGCCCGGATTCACATAAGCAGTACTGACACCACTAGGGTTAGCCATGGGTGTGTCTGCCAAATAGATATGCACAACAGAATCTATAGTGGCCTCCTCAATCTCCGTAAGGCCCTCATAAGAAGCCTCATCGGTAACACCAAGCTGCTCCTCATCAATCTCAGACTTTGCAGCAGCTACCTCCTCAACTCGAACCTCATCTTCGGTGGTAGCTGGGGGTACATTTGTATCAACAGGCATATTGGGGATCTCCTCAGTCCAAAAAATCATGGACATGTCTGTGACTTCAACTGGTTCATGTCCTTCCTCAGCTCAGCAATCGCGGCCTTTAGGGCCATCACCTCATCAGTGGCCCCTTGGCCTTGCTCACACACCGCTATCCGTGCCGCAAAGACATCAATAGTCACACTCAGAGGTGCCATAACTTCATCAATGGCCCTCTCTATCATGCCAGGATTGGTGGCCTTAAGCCTGGAGGTGCGCCTATCAGCAGAATAGGCTAGCTGCCCCATCCGTAGTAATGCATCTTAGGTGAGTGGAGGTCGGGCAACAATAACAGCAGTACCAGATCTAGGAGGCAAAGAAGTAGTGGAGGACCTGGAGTAACAAAAGGGACAACACTAGATGTACCTGAAAGACTAGGGTCTGGAGTAGGCAATACTGCCTCTACAGGTAATGTATTAGTATCAACAACCGGGGAGGTGTCCACCGGGGTGGCCTTCTTCTTCTCTGCCTCATCCTTCAAGTATTCAGCCTCAATTCGTCAGATGTCGGTACAAGATGTGGGAATCACTTCCACATCTTTCTTCTCATCTCGAGGCACCAGAGCTCGTCTACACAACTCAGTGATCAATACTGGAAAGGGGAGAGAAGTTTGGCACTGCTTGGCCCTCATGGCCATCTTCTTCTCAATGATCATACCCAAATTTATGCTCTTTCGTGCAATGATCGATCCAAGACAAGCCGCCTTTATGTGTCGGAGGATGGACTCATTCAGGGATGGCATAATAGTGTTGCTGATAAAGCCAAACCAGTACCGCGCTGCTACATTGTGGTCCTTCTTTTCTATCGGAGCTCTAGCCTCCAACCACCTAGGAGTACTATCAGATAACCAGTTTTTCATATTTTCAAAGGACTTAGTCTTAATCCTGTACTGGTAGTCGTCTGAAATGTTGTCGGTGCATTCCAAGACAACATTTATGTTAGTACTGTCACATAACACCTTCTTTCCCCTGATAACTACATAGTCATCCGGCTTGAATTTAGCGGCTAACTTCTTCCTTTGTGGCACTAATGTTCTGTAGGCAGTGTAGAATTCCCGGACCCAGTTTGGAATGTAAGGGACACAAGGTCTAGTGAAGATCTGAAACTTGTGAGACCTCAAGCAACTCATAATATCTGGGTGTGTGTCTATTACCTCATCAGTAGATACCCTCTTCTCATCTAAAATAGTCCTCAATCCCTCAGTCTTCAGTCTGTTCATAGATCGGGGATGAGGACCTTATGTTGCGGTGCAGGACCACTGCTTGGTCTGGACCGGGAGGAGAAGTATGAGTCTCTAGCACCCTGATCCTAGATGGATCATGCATCCTTTTGGATCGCAGCTTCGCTCTCTGGGCTGATAGTAGCTCATCTTCAGGCTCAGAAGTTACAGCCTGATGATCCTGGTGCTCACCCTTACTCTCAGAATGGTGAGGTGAGTGGCATAGATTCCGTCACTTTTGGAGCTGACCTGCGATGATGCAGGAGCGAGTGCCTTGCCTTTCCCATGTCCCTTCTCACCTGTGGTAGGAAGTTTGGTAGCCTTTTCCTTGGATGCAGTTGTATCCTCATTAATTTGATTCCCTTAGCCCTTTTGTGGGGTGGCATGTCTCTACCTGCCACTTTTGGTCTAGCCATATCTGCAAAAACATCGTGGGATGTTAGAAATATTTCAAGAAAAATCACAAAAGTCATATTGCAGACATACTCGCCAAACCGATCGGCGAGTCGCCGAATCACTTTGGCGAGCCAGATCGGGCTCGCCGAAAGGATTGACTAAAAAATTCCCTGAAAAATTAGCATATAGGTGATGGGAAGGGCCTTTTGACGAGTCGCTGATAGCTTTCGGTGAGCACAGACAAGCCCGCTAAAACTTACAGTGTGTTTTAAGGATTAAAGGCGCAGAAAGGGCGATCAAAGAAGACTTTCAGCGAGTTGTCGAGTGCACTCGGTGATCTCAGGCTTCTCGCTGAAAGTTACTGAACCCAACTCAACAAAACTCATGAAATTAAAGGCGATCACGGGGGATTTGGAGAACTGCCGAGTGGGTCGGCGAGCTCGACCCAGCTCGCCAAACTGCCAAACGTGCCTACTTTCTACCCCAACTTCCAAAATCAACCCCGCAGCCCCTAAAAACAAAATCAAAACATACACTTGATCAATTAAACCTAGACCCATAAAACCCATACCATCGGGGTACTCAGACTTTCCCCGGGTTGGACAAAATTGGCCATTTGACTAATTAAGCCCTTACGAATGGCGTCAAATGCTACATCATTGGGCAAAGCACGTCATTTAGCACAAATATGGGTTCCTCAAACTTTACCCGACTAGACCCAACAACAATTAAGCACAACCCAACAATTTAGATCAATTTTAAAGCATGAAATTTTGGGAAATCAACAACTTAGGCAATTATGGCCATATAATGAATTTGAAATCGGCAAACAAGCACACAAACATGATTTCAGAGAGGCCCATCATACATCATTAAGAACAAAATAATTGCAAATGAGTATAATTGCTAAATACAAGTTCGAGGTTTGGAAAACCAACCTTTTATACCGAATAAGAGAATTTGTAACGCTAGACGGAAAAGTATCCAACTCCAAACATAGATTAATGACAATAAAGGGGTAAAAATGCGGGAAAATAGGGGTCCAAACAACGGACAAAGTCACGGTCGCCAACCTGTTCAGTGATTCACTGACTTGTCTATGGGCTCGCCGAGTTTAACAGACTCCAATTTCAAAATTTCTTGAGTCTAATGGCGGTCCAAGTTGGTCTCACCGACTGGACATTTTGCTCTCCAATCACCATTTTTCAAACAAAATCTACACTTCAACCTGCAAAATCAACACACAATTATTTCTAAAACAAAAATAAAGAAATAAAAACTTGGGTTGCCTCCCAAGAAGCGCCTTAGTTAACATCGTGGCTCGATGTAAGTTCCCATTCAGACCTTATTCCTGGGGTGGAGATGAGACAACACATGACCCATTTGGGTCTCCAGCAGCTGAATAGATATGGAATGAGAAGCAGTCATCTGATTCAACAGTCACTACTAAAAAAACAGTGAATACCGACCTAAAAATTTCCGACCTCAAATGGAGGTCGGTAATTTCCGACCTCCGGAGGTCAGTATTTACAAGTAGTCAGTTTTTATGCAAAATAAAGCGGGAAAACAAAATTCCGTCATCTGGAGGTCGAAATTTTTCCCGGAAAAATTGAAATCCGACCTCTTGATGTCGGTATTAAACAAATAAATAAATAACAATATTTTATTTTTTCTCAATTAAATAATACCGACATCCGGAGGTCGGTATTTTATTACTTTTAAAAGTGACATCCGGAGGTCTGTTTGTAAGATTCAAAATAAAAGTCGGAAAACCAAATTTCGACCTCAGGAGGTCGGAATTTTTCTGAGAAAATGAATTACAATAAAAACCGACCTGTTGATGTCGGTATTATTTTTTTGATTTGATTTTGTGTAAAATAAAAAAACAAAAAAATTATAATACCGACTTCCGAAAGTCGGTAAAATTAAATAGTATGTAATAAATTAATACTTTCTAATTTGATACCGACCTCATGACATCGGTATTCTTTATTAAATCTAATTACTTTTAATATAAAAGCGACATCCGGAGGTCGGTTTTTTTAAAATATTCCTATTAATAATCATAATTTTGCTATTGTGCATAATACTAAAATTTCATTTTACTCCTACAATTAATTGTTCAAAAAGTGTAACAATTTTGTATACTTTTATAAATAAAATATTAGAATTCGTGGAATAAATAAAAAAATATCTATAATCCATATTT
>JAJOOS010011929.1:0-19739 GCA_029582725.1 Solanum chiquidenum
CCCCCCTTGATTATGCTTATTGCTCATGGTCATTTAATTGCTTCCACGACCAAGGATGTGTAATGATACGCTATGAGGCTTGTTTGGGGTTCCTTCGGGTTCCCCATTCGCCGGTCACGTCTAGGCCCTAGGCTTGGGTCGTGACACATATTTTTATGAAAGTAATGCTTATGACTAAAGAAAGATTATAGATGACGATATATATATGTTCTATGAAGCTTCACTACATGACATTAATGACATCTAGACTGTCCCTCAATGCTTTTCAGGTTGTATTTCCAAATTAGGGGTTGATTAGTATGGTATCTTGATATGCCATCAATGAACATAGATCACACTTTCAAAACTATTTCCATTATTAGTAGGGCATCTCTAGCATGGAGTGAATGACTATGGGCGTTAAAGATATTAGGAAAAGAACATGGATGGTGAAAGATTTTCTCACGCATGGTCTAAGGAGCTATCCTATGATACGGCAAGCGGCAATCACCCAAGTCTCTTAAAGATAAGACAAGTTAAGATTAATAACTATTATGTGGGATTTATGCTTAGCACCGAGAGGATATTGATATGGAAGCTCTCCCCCAGCTAGAGGCTGGATTTCTTGTAGCAATCTCCTTATTCCATACCTATTTGCCCCCCATAGGATAATGATCTTAAGATAGAAATTAGCTAGTGGAACCACATAAACTAGAAGTTGATGGTTCTACCTTGGCAAGCTAAACACTCTCTTTTTGGTGTGGAAGTATTACACCGTATTCCATGTTATAACTCACATGGTCTCTATGTCGATTGAAGCTACTTCCCGCATTAATAATGAACTAAGGTTACTTCAAGAAGTATTTCACATGTGTTCATAGATGATTTTACTTGCATTGTCCATGATTACGATTTATGTTTTCTAACCCTCTTATCTTATATTTTGACTTGGTCTTTGCATATTAAGAAAAGTCCTTTAAGCATGATTTCATAGCTTTTATGAATTGCTATCATACTTGGTACATTTTTGTACTAATGCATACTCTTACACATTGTTTCAATTATGTAGGGTCCGACGCTTCCATCCCGCATCATCATGGGATCACTTAGTAGATATTGAAAATTGGTGAGTCCTCATGTTCGGAAGACCGAATCTTTATTGCTTATTGTCTTTATATTTTTTTGAGATTATATGTGATGTACGGGTTATGTCCCGATCACTCTTGATGTAATAGATGGACTTTGAGAATATGTAGACTTCAACTTCGTTTTGGCAAAACTCTTTTATAATATAAACAACCTTTTAAACTCGTTAGATTCTATTACCTTGTTGATGTATGCTAAGTGGCTTGTGTAGGGAATCTCGGGGACTTATGCACCATGTCACATCTAGGGTGTACTTTGGGTCGTGACTGTCACGACCCAGAGGTACCCCCTAGATGTAACACGGCATACCCGACCCCATAGGAGTCTAATACAAGCCCTTTGCATCATAACATAGGTAATAGAAAAGTATGGAAAGTTAAAAACTTCTTTAAGACCATACAATCGAAAACATTTTCATAAACAAGCGGAAGTCTTTACTAAAACCTTTGTCTCAAACCATCTAACATAATTATTGAATAAAAATCTTGGGACACAGCCCATACAAAGTCAAAAACATAAAGAAATGACATAAAGGAAAATATGGGTTCGTCCTCGAAGCTATGAGGACTCACCAAGTATTCAAGTCATCTTGTACCTTAGAAACCTAGCCTGCAAAGCAACTCAAGTCTCCATCCCTATATTTGATTAGAATGTAGGAAATATGCATTAGTACAAAATGTACCAAGTATGAAAGCTAGCACAACATCATAAGAGCATCTCAAATGGTTAGTCAATATAAGACATAAGCATACGAGATAATAACATAGTCGTAACATAATCATCATAATCATAGTATGATCATCAACATAAGCTTCATATAAACATAAGTCAACACAACACAAAGTCATACTCATATAAGAATAATAGACTCTTAGTCCTCTTTACTATAATAGCAACATTCTCAAGTAACCTCAAAAGCATACAAGTGCAAGGCAAGAATAGCATCCCATAATACCACCCAAACCAATTATCCCTTTTTGGTCATCTTAATCATAGTTTACATACATGGTCAACTCTTAACTTCTCTACCATAAGGGTTCCATACTCCTAAGTAACCTCAAGACACACTTGTGCAATGCATAAAAGGCATTCCATACTACCCTTAACACTAAGCATAGCCTTGAAGTCATCCTAGTCATATTAACCCTACTTTAGCCTCATTATTAGCTTAACTCTCATAACTAAGGGAATCTCTCACCTTAGTCAACTATAACTAGGAAGGGCAACTATAGCACAATACTATCTCAAGAGTTCTCTTTAATGACCCTAAGTCATACTTGTGCAATGCATGCGTAGCACCCCATATTACTATACATGCTAAGTACTACCTTTAGGCCCTTATACTTGGCCTTCTTGGTTTGGAATGTAGTTCCACTCTTTAACTTTAGAACACTATGAGGTACTCTCTTAAGCACATCTAAGTTCGTTATTCACTTGGACCCTATGAGATACTACCTTAAGCATGTGTAAGTCCACTTATACTCTTGAACACTATGAGGTACTTTATTAAGTAAGTCTTAGTTCAATTATGCTTTAGAACACTATGAGATGCTTATTTAAGCATGTCTTAGTTTATTGGATATGGCGATTGCTACTAGGAACCTTAACTCAACTACGTGAAGGCCCCTATCTCATGAGACTAACTTTGGGAAAACCCACACTCTACTATGTAAGAGTTCCCCTTTACCATGGATAGTCCTCACATCAACTAGGTGTGGTTTTCCTTTCTACTTGGAGCCTGGACCCTCTCTTGTGTGACAGTCCATCTCATTGTCAATATCCACTTGGAGCCAAGCATACAACCCAAGATTTACTTGTTAAGCCATGCTTAACACTCATAACTCATGGAAGGATGTCCTTGACAATCCATCCATGCTCAAGTGATTCTATCACTTTCATCTATCAAGCATTCATAAGTTAGGTTAGGTGAGTATAGGCCTTTCACCACAATTCAACCTATTAGACTTCTATTCTCTTTTAGACTTTACTCTCAAAGCCTTAGAATAAATAGTTAATCACCTTAGCTTTCCCCTAAATCCTTAGCTATCATGATCACAACCTTACTCTCAAGGTTTATTTCTTAATCTCTTCTTTATACATAGATTTCAAGGTAATTTGATCGCATCTCTCACTACTAGGTGATTCTAGTCTTAATTTATCATAAAGGTTCAATTCTAACTTTACAAGTCAAGATCAATCATATACAGTAGATTCTAGTTTAATTCATGATTATATGATCCTAACTTTGATCAATTACTACACATAACATTGAATTAGGAAGATCACATATCAGCCTTCAACTTTGCCTCTAATGACATAAACCCACAAAGATCACATTCATCAATTTAGATTAGGGTTTACCATAGAAATCACATGAAATCATCATAATATCATTAAACAAAGATAAATAAATCATAACTGGGTGATATCCACTAGATTGGAATCACACCCAAACCCTACCCTCAATGAAAGCACAACCCTAGCTAGGACTGGGTTTTTGATTTCACAAGATGGGAACCTATGGGGGATACATGGGTGGAAGAATCGATGGATGATAAAGCTTCACATACCTTCAATAAAATCCCTAAACAAAGATTGAATCAATGGAGAAAATTTCCCTAAGTTGATGCCCTCCTCTCTTCTCTACTTCTTCTTCTTCTATTCTAGAGAGATGATTTTTGGAGAGAATTTTGGGGTCTTTAGATGAATGAGTTCTAATGATTACTTCAGGGTTTATTTAAGATTATATAGGTGGTTAAATAACCTATTAACTGACCTACTTTAACCCTTAATTAATAACAAACTTAACCCCTAAACACTCAACTAAAAACTAAAATATGAAAACTGCTCATGACTCACGCCCACCCATCCACGGATCATGGATGGGACTACTTACCATGGTTTGGTCTCATGGTTGGGTTCTGAGTCCTAAATATTGCAAGAAACTCAGGCCCTGATCTACTGATGAGTCCACAATTTGGACTCATTTAGGGCTTGTTTTTGATAGAATTAGTGCCATCAACTGCTTATTTTGTCTCAAAAACTGATGTAAATGCTTGAGTTTCAGGTATTTGGACTTAGTGGACACTATAGAGAATAAAGGAACAAGGTAACTAAAAGAATGAAGAAAAGTTTGTCTGAGTATCGCTCAAGCCATTGGGCGAGTCGCCGAACGGCCTTGAGCTCGCCTATTGTTACAGTGTGCTGAGCCTTGAAGGAAAGGATCAAATTGGCGGAAAAAAAGAGCAGTCGAGGTGTCGCTGAGTAGTTCCGTGAAGCAGTACTAATGTCGCCGAATGATCCGCTGCAACACAGATTTTTGAAAACTATAAATACTCGTTGAGAATTATTATTTAGATATTTTTTTTATCTTTGCACAGTAATTTTTAGACTTTGCTTCTATTTTTTTAATTCTAAGTTTGGAGAGGGTTTTGAAGAACTTAAAGGTTCAAAGGGTTTCAGCTCCAAGATTTTTGACTTAGGTATTGTGGATTCTTCACTCTTGACTTGTTTTGAGACTTAAATCTTCATACCCATTTGAATGCAAACTCATATTGGTATATTTTTTTATCTCTTTATCATGTCTAGCTAAAACCTCAATTCTTAGGGTGTGATTTTGTGAATATGGGATAGATTATCTATTGGATCTTGCTTGTTGGTGGTTTATTTGTTGTTTTGATGTGATTTCATTTAGTAGTTGTGGTGGAACTTAATGAATTTGTAGTTGCAAATACGATTTGACCTTTGTAATTTCGTCCTGCTCGAGAGAGAGGTCGTAAAACTACGACTACTAAATTGATGGCCGGTGGGAGTGGTCGACATGATGTTCAGCTTGAGAAAGTGAACCCTAGTCTCATTCCCACACACTCAGCTCGAGAGAATGAGTGCACTAAGCGGAGGCTGTTCTTCATGCATCGTGGGTGTCTGAGAGGAACCCATTTGATTAGGGGTAAGTTGCTCGAGAGAGAATTTATCCCCACTATAGTCTAGCCTAGTCACAAATATTCAATGAATTTACTACCAAAAACATGCACCCAACGATTTAGTCTATCCCGTATTTCTATCACATTCCAAGAATCCCGTCTCCTTGATTAGTACTCTTTGCATTTTTGCTATATTTGTTTACTTGTGACAAACCTCCATTGATAATTGACACTTGCCTCACCCCTTAGATTTAACATGTTTATATTCGAATTTTTTTTTAGCTATGCTTAATTTTAGCATGTTAATGCTTAACTCCTAATTCTCAGAACCACTCCCTTGGGACTCGACCCCAACCCTTGGTTGGTTTATATTACTATTGAATGATTGTTGACACTTGTACTGGAAGTTGTGTCTTTGATAAAGTCATTCAATCACCTACACCCATGACCTACGTGGCGTGGACTGATTTGCTGGCCATCCGTAGGTCACCAAAATTATGTTTTGGGGTCCTCCTCAAGGACCCCTTGGGTGGTCCTTGGGGGGTCGTACCCGGACACTTAACCCCTAAAACCCCTATTTTAAGTACGGGAACCATTTCTTTTGATTTTTAATACTCATACGACACTCCAAAACTCTTACCAAAGGCTCTAGAACTCACTAAATTCCGAGGTGTTACAGTGACAAACTTGGTATCCAAAGCACAAGTTTTAGACAGGTCCTAGGATATCTCATAAGCCATGTAGACTAGAGTATTGTTTATGAGTGTGAAGTGTGCCACATTTATGAATGATAAGCTATAAGACATTTAGGAAGTTCCACTTCTTTCATTACTCTAAATTCATGCGATAGAGTGTAATTATATGTGTCCTCCTCTCCTAACCCCTTTTTATACTTTCTAGAATATTCCTCCACGAAGGAATCCTGTCTGAAGGAAAGTTTGTGAGAATGTAAGACAAGAGGTTCCTCAAGTGCCGGTCGACCCTTTGGTCGAGCAAGTGACTAGTGATAAGTTTCAAGCCGCATTTCATGTATTAGCCCAAGCTATTGTGGCTCAAGCAAATAGGGAGGTCGTCACTCCCGTGAACCCAAATGTGGGAACGACGGCAACTAGAGTGAGAGACTTTAGTAGGATGAATCCTCAAGAATTTCATGGTTCTAAAGCTGAGTAAGATCCTCAAGAGTTCATTGATGATGTGTATAAGGGGTTGATGATCATGGGTGTGACGCCTGTGGAAAAGGCCGAATTTGCCGCTTATCAAATTAAGGGTGTTGCTCAAGTTTGGTTCAACCAATGGAAGTAAGAGAGGGTGGTTGATGTGGGTCCTCTTGATTGGGAGAAGTTTAAGGTTACCTTTCTTGATAAGTTCTCTCCCCTTAAGATGAGGGAGGCAAAAGTACTTGAGTTTATTAACCTTCGTCAAGGGGATATGAGTGTGAAGGAGTATACTTTGAAATTCATAGAACTTTCCAAATATGCTCAAACTATGGTTGTTGATCCAAGGGAAAGGATGAGTAAATTTGTCTCGGGTGCTTCCGACTTAGTGTTCAAAGAATGCCTAACTGCAATGCTTGTTAAGGAGATAGATGTATACCGGTTGATGGTACATGTGCAACAAATAGAAGAAGAAAAGCATAAGGAGAAAATTAGGGAATCGAAGAGGGCAAGAAGGGATGATAGTGATGCTTCACATTCAAGGTCTGGTAGAAGTAGTCGTTCTCCAAGTAAGGGTTCTAGTGAGAAAATGTGGCCCGACTGTTGGGATTTTGGGAGAAGACATATGGGTGAGTGTCTTGCCGGTTCAAATGCATGTTTTACTTATGGAAAGATGGATCATAAGAAAAGGGATTGTCCTTCGGTTGCTAGAAATGAGGGAGATAATCATTGGCGGGCTCAACCCTACCCTTCCTCAGGTCCTAGTGGTGGTCGGAAATAAGATAGGGTTACACTCTGCAGACTCAACAAGATCATGAAATTTCCCTGGATGTGGTTATTGGTAAGTTATGGTCTTTTAGCTTGTGGGTATGCATTGCTTGATATTGAGTGTTTTATTGTCTATGATAAGACTCCATGTATGGTTATTGTAACACCACAGAACTTAGACTTAGAAAATTCAGTAAAAAAATTCCTGAACCAGTGAACCACGGCAGGGTTCACGGACCGTGATAGGGTCCAAGATCCATTGACCAGCCCGTGAACTTCAGTTCACCCTAGCAAAGGTGGACCATGGGACCCTTCACAGGTCGTGGACCACCTCACGGGCCATACAGGCACCCATGATGGGGAGTTAGAATCCGTCAGGCCTGACATCAGACCACGGAGCCCTTCACGGAGTGCGGTCTTGACGACGGTCAGTGGGAGGGTCCGTAGACCTGATACAGCAGGCCACCAACCCAAGTGAAGAACCACCTTGACCTTCATGGTCCGTGGTCCTTCACATGAGCCGTGGTAGGGCTCGTGGTCGAGGACACCAGAACCAGTGGCTACTGGACCAAGGACCACGATCCGTTTAACGGTCTGTGGTCCCTTTGACGGCCCATCATAGGGGCTGTGGTCAGCCCATCATACTTTTTAATTAGGGTAATTTTGGTCATTTCCCCTATGCGTTGGACAGCTAAACTATGTTGTTTAACCCCTAACCTACACGGTTTTGGTCAGTTTTAGCCTAGTAAACAAATTAGAACCTAACCTAATCAATTATTCACCTAAGTCAAGTGAAAATTAGAGCAAAATAAAGGAGATACTACTAAAAAACTACCAAAAAATGACGGCTAAAAGCGACGGACTGCGTCGCTTTTTTGGTCAAAATCGATGAAAAAGCGACACAGTCATGTTCGTCGCCTTTTGGGTCGACGCTTGCACATTGTTTGATTTTTTTTCAGGAATTGTTTTAACAAAAGCGACGGACTCCGTCGCTTTTCTTTAATTTTTTTTTTCATTTTCCAAAAGGCGATGCAGTCCGTCGCTTTTCTGAAAATTTTATTTTTGAAAATCCCAGAAAAGCGACGGACTAAAGGACCCTGTCCGTCGCTTTTTGTGAAATTATTTTTTTGATAAATCCAAAAAAGTGATGGACTAAAGGACACTGTCCGTCGCTTTTCTTGGTTTTAAAAAAAAACACCAGAAAAGCGACAGACTAAACCAACCTGTCCGTCGCTTTATATGTAATTTTTTTGAAGCCAGTTTCTGCTGCCCACCTTCCAATGCAATTCAATTCAATTCAATTCAGTTCAACTCAATCAAAAACATAACATTATAAACAAGCTACATAGAACATAAAACAACAAACTTAAATTAACATTCAAAAGTATCTAAATCACAATTTAAATACTTATAAAGTCTTTAAAAAATTTAAAAAGTTCATAAATTAAAAGAGACCTAAACTAGGGAGTGACATCTATAAAATCATCCTCCTCCTCCTCACTGTCGTCGTCAGTGTCCTCAAGAGCTGAAATAGTAGATCGACAAGCGAGGTTCAACACTTGTTCTTTGATTTGCTGAACGGTCTCACTCATGCTTTGTTGTTCAACTACTCTTCTCCGCTCTGACTCTTCCAGTGCTGATGTTAGTTGTGCTATTTGAGCCGACATAGCAACAATCTGAACACCGTCAAGAGCCTCGGCTTGACGTAACGATCTAATACCTTTTAAGCCTGACTGGAGTGGTCTTACATTCTTTCGAGAGCCTAGACCATAGACTCTACTTTTGTGTGTCCCTCCTACCACTTTTTCTGTCAAATTTGGGTGGACAGTTCAGGTGTCATTTGGACCAAACTATCAAGATTCTCAGCGACGTTCTGATGAAACTCATTCTACATATTAAATATAAAAGTTTACATCAATATATATACATATCATAAATGTATTCACTATTAATATATATTATTCATATTAAATAACTTACAAAAGTTCGTTCAGCCTTTTCCTCCACCCACACATCCGGATCCGACTCATTTTATTTCTTCTTCACATTAGTCTTCTTGAAAACCTCTTGTCCAATGGGAGTGCGCCCCAATTATTTTTCCTATAAATAAAAACTCAAATTTATAACGATATAAATGAATGAACTAATTATTTATTTAAAAGTTTGAATTAGAACTTACCATATCTCTTGTAATTGTTCCAACAGTCTTTGCACCTCCTGTGTGCACTAAGACACCCTTAAGACTGCCTCTAGCCATTTTGTCTTGTTCTGACATCGCCTTAAACTTATCTGTGTTCCAATACTGAAGCAATTCATCAAAAATATGAGGTTACATCTAACCAAGACGTTGATCAATATCCCAAACTTTCTTTAGCCAGCTAGACAGTCTGGCGGATACCCTCCTCTCAAATATGGTCGCAATGACCAAATTCTATCTCGACTCCCAAGTACACATAGTCTGGAAAAAAATAGAATAGCGTTAATTAGATCGATAGTAAACAAATGTAAAGTATACTAAACTTAACTAAAAAACATATACCTTAAATTTATTAAACATCGTCTGGTGTATACTGTTTGGAATCTCGCTCCAAAAGTGATAAGCATGTGTATAAAGTCTTCTAACACAGTATTTTAAAGCCCGGGCATCATCTTTTGCAGGATGCCACCTGCAAAACACATAATAAATATGTTAGTTCATGAATAATATATTAAATTATAATAAATAAATAAAATAAACTAACAAATAGATAACAAAATAAACTCACTATGATCCATCCAGCTCAATCATGACTCTACCAAGTATGTCCTTCTGGCCAGGAGCTAGAGTAGGCATCTCATCATCTAGTGTATCACTAGGTGCAGCTGTAGATGAAGGTGATACACCAGGATGCATAAAACTCTGAGTCAATAGAGGCGTACCGGCAATAGAATCTGACTGCTCGCTACTAGAATATCCAATCTTCATAGCAGATAACTGAGGAGATATACCTATGGGAGATGGAGTACCATCCGATATCCTACCTGCTGATAAGAGTCGTGGTCGACGATATCCTTTAAAGGTAGGTTCTCGTAGCACCATGGAGGTAAATCCTGTGAAGTAGAGGAAGCACCGACTGATCGACGATAATTAGGATAATATGCTCGAGGATCTGCCGTACCAAACGGAACAACAAAATAAATGAGTATCATGACTGATGAGCTCTGGTGCAAAAGAAATAGATACTGGAATATCCTAAGGATCTATGGTTCTCCTAGCTGACTTTTTCTTTTTAGCCTATTTATCTGGCTTACCAAGATGCTCGCGATGTCTATCACCGTCACCGCCTGATGACATTTGTATGTAAATTTACATGTATAATATATAAAAATCATAAATTAAATAAAATTATCAAAATAAATTAACTTACATATATACTAGCTTTCATTCTACACCATTCCTCCTCGCTTATTTCAATTCCATCATTCTCCCATTCTTCCTCCTCAGTTGTTTCATTTACATTATCGTCCCAATCTCCGTCATCAAATGATTCATTTTCCTCATTATAGGATATTTCTTCCTCAACATTCATTCTCTCATCATCATATACTTCTTCTAATAGGTGTTAAAGATGTTGTAGCGTGGTTTCCAATTCAACATCAACTTGTTGATGAACAATTGCAACATCATTTTGATACGCCACATCTAAGACATTGTCAATTTCAATTCTTTCCACTGGCTTAGTGTTTATAACAACCCACCAATCAGCTTTGTCTCTACGCAATAGATATGGAGCGTAATACACTTGTTTAGCATGTTGTGCAATAATAAAAGGATCATAACTTTTGTATTTTCTAGCGTGCTTAACTTCAATTATATTATGTTGATGGTCCACCTTTGTGCCTCTATGTAATGGATCAAACCACTCACACCGAAACAATACAATCTTCTTCTTAGGCCAACCTGAATACCTCACTTCAATAATCTCATGAATGACACCATTCTATTCTATAGTTTGGCAAGTACAACCAACATCACCTTGTATGTAGACACCACTATTATTTGTTTTCTTGTTCCTAGAAACTTCTTCCGTTTGAAACTTAAAACCTTTGACACAATACTTATTCATTGTTAGTACTTGAGATTTAGGTCCAAGTGCTACTTCTTTCACTAATTGCAATAGTTGGACACTTGAGTATTCATCGTAAACCTACGTGATTGTTATTTCAAGTAATATAATTTAGTATAACATGAATATATTATTAAATAATTAGTGATTGCACACTTACATAGTTTGTTAGACATTTGGAAAATTCAGTATAGATGACTTCATTATCCCATGTGTTTACGAACAAAATGATCATTTTACATTCAAGTATTTTGTTAGTTAATGAACACTTATTAGTATGTAATTTGATAACATATTTTTAACACTTACTTGCCATATGGTTGAATCTCTGGACATTTAAGCAAAATATGTGTCATAGGTGATTGCATTTCCATACCAGTGAAGCCTCGCTTTCCACATTTTTTAGATCCTCGACCATTTAAATTAAAAATTGATATCGCTGGAAATGAAGGATCAATATCACCTTCATCATTGCGATTGGGCCTATTTCTCCTACATGACACATCATCACCAAAGTAATACGAATAAAAATCACCAGTTTCTCTCCCAATATGACCTTGAACAACCGATCCTTCGATCTTTTCCCTTTGCTAAATTGTTTGCTTGAAACTGCCAATTTTTCTACATGTATTATATATATGTTAATAAAAGACTTGGTGAATTTATATAACTTAGTGAATATTTCAAATGGATACCTCTCAAATGGATACATCCATCTTGTTTGAACTGGACCTTCGAGGCGGGCCTCTTGTATATGGTGAATTGGAAGATGCTCCATAAGATCAAAGAAACCACATGGAAATATCTTTTCCAACTTAGTAGTAATAACAATAATATTTTCCTCCATCCTGTCTAAACTACTCTCCAACAACTTTCCAGAACACAAATCTTTTAAAAAAAGACTTATCTCTGTGATTGATTTCCATATCCTTCCTAGTAGATAGCTAAAAGCGATAGGAATTAAAGTTTCCATGAACACATGACAATCATGACTTTTCATACCTATCAATTTTCCTTCATTCATATCTGTGCGCTTTCCTAAATTGGAAGCATAGCCCTCCAACATCCTCAAATTTTTAACCCACTCACAAATTTCACGTTTCTCATCCAATGTGAATGAAAAGCTAGGTTTCGGCTTAACTATTTTACCATTTTTTAATTCCTGCAGCCATAACTCTTTTCTCCTACAATATTCCTTTATTTTCATTCTAACTTTTGGATTGTCTTTTGTCTTACCCTTAACATCCATCACTGTGTTAAAGAAATTGTCAAAATAATTTTTTTCAATGTGCATCGCATCAAGATTATGTCGTAGAAGACTGTCCTTCCAATGTGGCAACTCCCAAAATATGCTTTGTTTGGTCCAATTATGTTCAACACCATATCCAGGAAGTCTAGAAGGTGAAGCTTCTGTAACATTAGGTAATTGAGAAACTCTCTCCCAAATTTGATGCCCTGTGAGTAATGGAGGCGGGGGGTCACTTTCAACCTTATTTTTACTAAATGCTTTTTTCATCTTTCTAAACTCATGGTCCATTGGCAAGAACTGACGATGACAATCAAACCATGTATTTTTTCTGCCATGCTTTAAAGTGAATGTCTTACTATTTTCCATGCAGTACAGACATGCTAGCTTTCCAACTGTCATCCAACCAGACAACATCCTGTATGCAAGAAAATGATTAATGGTCCACATTAAAGAAGCACGCATAACAAAATTCTGCTTATTTGATATATCATAAGTCAAAACTCCTTCAAACCACAATTGTTTGAGCTCATCTATCAATAGTTGTAGATAGACATCAATCAATCTTTTTGGATTACGGGGACCTGGAATAACACAACTTAGAAGGATGTAGGGACTGTTCATGCATATTTTAGGAGGAAGATTATACGGAGTAAGAAATACTGGCCAGCTTGAATAAGGTGAAGCAGCATTAGAGAATGGTATGAAGCCATCTGCACACAACCCCAATCTAACATTTCTTGGTTCACTAGAAAAATCCAGATATACATTATCAAAATGCTTCCATACTTCACCATCTTATGGATGAGACAAGACACCCGACGGCCTTTTATATTCAAGATGCCATCTCATATGTGGGGCAGACCTCATCGATGCATACAAACTCTTTAACCTACGAATGGGAGGTAGATAATGCATCGCCTTAATTGGGACCATCTTTCCGGCCAAAGTCCTCTAATAACGAGCATTTCCATAAAATTTACAATTTTCTAATTCACTATCAGTCTTGTAAAACAACATGCAGCTATTAACACAACACTGAATTCTATCATACGTCAATGCTAACTTGGAAATGAAACGCTTTGCCTGATAGAAGTTGTTAGGTATGTTAAATTCTGAATTAACTGTTCACCCAAAAGATCAACCATTGAGTTGGTTGAGTCCATAGCCGCATTAGGAACATTCCAATCTTATTTAATATTCATTAATCTAACCGCAACTGAGAAAGCAGAATGCAGACTCCCTTCACATAGTGGACGACTAGACTCTTCTAATTGATCATAGAAGCGTTTTGTTTCTTAATTAGGAGCTTCATCAAAATATTGTTTGGGTTCCATCCCACCTTGAACCCCGAAAGCATCATTGATCATTTCATGAACCCTATCATGTTCAATCCTATCTTGTTCAACCCTATCATCATGTTCAACCCTAATTTGACCATATGATTCAAGCATATTATATTCATCCACATGCATCGAATTATAGAACATACCATTCAATCCATCTTTTTCTCCATGATCAATGCATACAAAATATCTAGGCTTAAATCCATTACGGTACAAATGAACTATGATGGTATCCGGTTCAAAAAACTTTAAGCACCTACATGTACTACAAGGACACCTAACCAATCCACTATTCTTGAAAATATCAAGTGTCATTGTATGTTCAATAAAATTTCTAACACCATCAATAAACTCAGTTTTCAAACCAGCACCAGTTTCGTAATGCGTATTATACATCCACAAACGATGATCCATCTACAAATATATAGATATTCAATTATATTAATAAATTTGATAATAATTTTGCTACATTAAACTAATTTATATTTTTAATATAAATACTATATTTCAAGATCTACAAAGTTAAAGCTTAATTAATTAATAAATACTAATTAATTAAGTTCAAGTTCTAGTTAAGTTCAAAATTAAGTTTATATTAATTCCTAATTAAGTTTTCAAGTTATTATAAATTAATTAAGTTTAATAAAGTTCTAATTAATTTATATTAAGTTCAAATTAATTAAGGTCAATAAGATTTTCAAGTACTACACAATTCTAATTAAGTTCAAATAAAATCCAAGTTTTAATAAGAATAAAAATTAAGTTCTAATAAATTAAAGTCAACAACATTTCAAGTTCATATTCCTAATTAAGTTCAATTTATAGTAAATTCAAGTTATAATTAATTATAAATTCTAATAAGTTGTAATTCAAATCCCTAAAATCCCAAATTCAAACTAGCTAGCTAGTGTCCCAAATTCAAACTAATTAACTCAAGAAATACCCAAATTCAAATAAATCCTAAGATACACTAATTCAAACTTACCCTACAGTTCAATAAAGTTCTAATTAATTAAGCTCATCAAGATTTCAAGTTCACATTCCTAATTATGTTCAAGTTGTAGTAAATTCAAGTTATAATTAACTATAAGTTCTAATTAAGTTGTAATTCAAATCCCTAAAATCCCAAATTCAACCTAGCTAGTCCTAAAATCACAAATTCAAACTATTATAGACCTAAAATTTCAAATTCAAACAAGTCCTAAATTTCATATTCAAACAAGTCCTAAATTTCAAATTCAAACTAGTCTTATAATCACAAATTCAAACTAGTCCTAGAATCCCAAAATCAAACTAGTGCTAATTAAAATCTCAAATTCAAACTATTAATCCTAAAATCTCAAATATAATTCAAACTAGTCTTAAATTCCAAATTCAAACATAGTATCCTAAAATCAAACTAGTTATAATTAAAATCTCAAATTCAAACTATTAATCCTAAAATCTCAAATATAATTCAAACTAGTCCTAAATTTCAAATTCAAACTAGTCTTAAAATGACAAATTCAAACTAGTCCTAGAATCCCAAAATCAAACTGGTGCTAATTAAAATCCAAAATTCAAACTATTAATCTTAAAATCTCAAATATAATTCAAACTAATCCTAAATTTCAAATTCAAACTAGTCTTAAAATCACAAATTCAAACTAGCCCTAAAATCCGAAAATCAAACTAACTCAAATAATATCCAAATTCAAACAACTCCTTAAATATCCTAATTCAAGCTAGTCTTGAAATCCCAAAATCAAACTAATTAACTCAAAAAATACCCAAATTCAAACAAATCCTAGGATACCCTAAGTCAAACTAACCCTAACATTAAAATTTTCAATTCACTGACTAACTAATAATCTCTAATTCAAACTAACAATCAATAAACAACAAAATAAATAAACTAATTACAATAACTAACAAAATCAAATAAACTAACTACAATTAAACTAATAACAAAATTGATTTTTTTATCAATAAAATCCTAACCTTAAATTGGAGAAGGAGAGAATGAAGAGAGAGGGGAAGGAGGAGGAGGCAACTCAAGAGGGACGGCGGTGGCAGCTCATGCTGACTGTGAATGTCGACAGCAACAAATGCGGCGGCGACAGAAGTAGAAATAGGGGGGAAATCGAGGCGGTGGAGAGAATATAAGGAGGAGAGAATATTGGAGAAATGAGGAAAAGGGGAAATGGGGGAAAATCGTGCATGTATTTTCAAATATTTAATGAAAACCGACGGACAATCTCTTTAAGTCCGTCGCATTTTTTAATATAGTTGACCATCATTTTGACAAAAAAGAGACGGAGAGAGACACTGTCCGTCGCTTTTTAAAATAGTTGACCATTTATTTTTGACGAAGAAGCGACGGACATAAAGATGTCGTCCGTCGCTATAATAAAAATATAATTACTAAATAAAAAAAAAAAAAGCGACGGACAACGTGGTTAATTTTTTAATTTATATTTAATTATATTTAATAAAAGCGACGGACGACGTCGCTATATATATTAAATAAATAATTATTAATCATATACATATTTGGCGCAAAAATCTGCCAAAAAAAGCGACGGACTTAGCGATGCCGTCCGTCGCTTTTTGTAAAATAATTATTTTATTAAAAAGCGACGAATAGTGTGGCAAATGGTGTCGCTTTTTCAAACGACGCCGTCCGTCACTTTTATGTCCGTCATTTTTAAGCAGTTTTTTAGTAGTGAGAATAGTCGAGCAGCCCTCTCCAAGAAATGCATCAAGTTTTAGCAGTTCCATCCCTGTAATCGAAAGATTTCTCCGTGAAATTCATCACCAGGTATGTGGGAGTTCACTAGTGGGTTCCTTTCACCCATTATGTCTGTAGATTTTAGTCAGAATCTTGATTCCCTTGATATTATCTAAACCTAGGGTTTCTTGAATGTTAGAAATTGTGGGGTTTTAGCTGATAGAATGATCCAAATCAGATTATCATGATTTTAGTATCATTTTGTGTAGATTCTTTCATAAATTCAGAACTCTAGCTGTGTAGATCTTTTAGTTCATGAATACACATGCTAGGTCAGTTATTTAAGATATACATGCCTCAGATTTGAATGTTTCATTATCAGTACATTAATGTTGCCTATTCAATTAGCTTGTCAGTATTTTGAGCTATCCACTATTACAAAAATTCAGTCATAAATTGTTAATTAAATAATCAATTGGGAGAAGCCTAATACTGAGTAGACTAGGGTCAGTCACCCTCAACTCCCAGAACTACGTTCCCCGTAGGTTGTAAGTCCCCTTTGTGGGCATCATTTTAGTAATCACGCCAAGCATGCCTCTACACCTTTGGCCGGGTATATTGGGTCCTCTCGATGGGGCGTATACATCGCACTCCACATTTAGCCCATGTGGTTTTATGTCGGTTATTAGTAGCTCCCTTACTGTACGATTCTATTGGATTGACCATGTTATCAATTACAGTTAGATTTCAGTCTCAGCATGTTATAAACTTGGTCATTGCATTCAGCTAGTTCATGTTCAGTATTCTCAGTATAGTATCATGCTTATCTGTTATTATTGCTAAAAAATATATGCTTTGGTTCAGTTATGGTTATTATTCATCTTTACTCCTTCCTGCATGTTTAGTACCTTTCAAGTACTGACACATACTCTGCGCTACATCTTCTCGTGATGTAGGTTCAGGTCCTCAGCTTCCAGATCACGCATAGATTTGTTCCCAATCTTCAGCTCAGTAGCATAAGTGGTGAATCCTCATTCTCCGAGGATGACTTGTATGTTTCTTTTCTATTTTTAGTCTTTAGTTTCAGTTTTGCTATATTTAACTGGGGCATTTCCCAGCCCTTCTAGTCAGTTAAGGGCTATTTTCAGACATAATTAGAATCGGCTTTTGTATTTGAGTTTGAGTTTTCAGTTGTTGTTGAACTCTCAGTATTTATATATTCATGTTTAGTATGGGTATTCCCCATTATTTCAGATTATTTATTTACTAGCTTCCGCACAGTATTTATTGATTCAGTTTATCTTTAAGTATGCTTATGATATGCCAACAGGGTTAGCTTGGAGTCACTCGTGATCCTAGGTCCCGTGTTCGCGTCCTGGGGGTAGCTTCGAGGCGTGACAAACTTGGTATTAGAACACTAGGTTTAAGAGTCCTAGGATGTCTGAAAATCTTCACTAAGTAGAGTCCATTTCATGGTTTTGAAGTGCACCACATTTAATAAGAAGGAGGCTGAAAAGTGTTTTAGGAAAACTTCATTTTCTTGTTACTCTTATCGTGCGTAAGGTATGATCTAATTCCTCGTTCTGATCCTTTGTTATACGCTTTAAGATCATGCCTCCTCGTAGAGCTTATGGAAGGAATGTGAATGCTTGAAATGCTAATGCAGTTCCTCCGATCCCAGATCAAGAAGTTTCGAATGCTTAGTTTCAGAATGCCATTCATTTTTTGGCTCAGAGTGTGACTAACCAAAACAACCAGCAAGCTCCAGTTCCTGCAAATGCTAGTGGTGCATCAGTGGTATCCAGGGTTTGTGATTTTGTTAGGATGAATCCGCTTGAGTTCTTAGGATCGCAGATTGGTGAGGATCCCCAAAACTTCATAGATAAGGTCAAGAAAATCTTTGTAGTGATGCAAGTGACAAGTAATAATAGGGTAGAGTTGGCATCCTATCAGTTGAAGGATGTAGCTCACATATGGTATACTAAGTGGAAAGAGAACACGGGTACAAATGCAGCTCCCATCACTTGGGAATGGTTTAGTGAACTTTTCTGGACAGGTTCTTCCCAAGAGAGTCGAGGGAGAAAAACGCTCAGGAGTTCATGAATTTCAGACAGGGTAGTATGATAGTCCAAGAGTATGGACTCAAGTTCACCCAACTCTCTAGGTATGCTCCTCACATGGTTGCCGATTCCAGGGCTCAAATGAACAAGTTTATATATGGGGTATCCGACTTGATGAAAATAGAGTGTAGGAATGCTATGTTGCTGGAAAACATGAACATCTCTAGGCTCATGACTCATGCTCAAAAGGTTGATGGTGATAAGCTTAGGGAACACGCTAAGGATAATAAGAAGGTTAGAACAGACAACTATGAGTATTCTCAACAAAAAATTGGTTGGTGGAAATGGCTCGCAGTTTTAGCAAAAGTCTTCAGCTCTAGCACCTTCGTCAACTAGTATTCCATTCTCTAAGTTCTAAATGATCAAAAAGGTAGGCATCAGGCTCTAGGTCTCAAGGTAGTATTTCAGGCACCAGAACCTACCTAACTTGTCCAAAGTGTGATAAGAACCATCCGGGCGAGTGTCTTATAGGAAGGGAAGGATGTTTTGGGTGTGGTCAATATGGTCACAGGTTGAGAGATTTTCTTCTTCTAAACAAGATCAAGGAGGTAACAATAGTAGAGCTCAGTCTACAACTTCGACACCACCAGTAGGTCGCCCGACTCAGTAGGGTAACTCATCTTGGCAGACAGTGCCAAAATAGGTTGTTTGCTCTCCAGGCTCGCCGGTATTAGACCATCTCCAATCCACCTCTATTTTACTCTCCATTCTCTATATTTGGAGAGTAAAATAGAGAATGAGCACTCCAATCCATCTCCAAATCATCCTCTATTCTTCAAATTTAGAGAGTTGAATAGTAGTTCTCCAAATTTGGAGAACTACTATTCACACTCTCTATTTCACCTTTTTATTATTATATTGTTATTTCTATTACTTTCTAATTAACATATTATTTTACATATAATTTTATTAATTAAATATCTAATATTCATAATTCTTTTTTAAATATAATATAATATTTTTAAAAAATATTATTTAATATATACTATTTTAATTTCAAATTAATAGTATTTTTTTTCTTCTAATTTTCGTGATTAATTTTCATTATAAAGAATACGCAAAATTAAAATGACAAGATGAAAAAATTTAATTTAAATATACAATACATGATATGATAATTTAAATACAAGATAACAATACAATACATAACATAATAATTTAAATACAAGATAACAATATAATATAATCCATAACATAAAAATTTAAATACAAGATAAAATACAATACATAACATAATAATT
>JAJOOS010011930.1:0-27262 GCA_029582725.1 Solanum chiquidenum
CTTAATCTTCTACCATATATCCGAGATTTTCTCTATCTCTTTTACTTAAATATTGTTCAATCCTTCTATGGTATAACTTTAGTGAACTTGTGTAACTCAATTTTTTTCAAATAAATACAGCTCCACAAATTTTATTGCTAAAAAATAATAATCTAAGATCCAATGAACTTTTAAAATACAATGTATGCGTGTTCATATCACATTGTTAAGTTTCTTTTAATGGGATTATCTCATTTTTTTTAGTGACTTTTTATTCATCCCCAACTTTTCATTTTTTTTTCCTTCAAATTTTAGTCTTTTTTTCTCAAATTAAATTGAGGAAGAAGGGCATCATCCTTGGGAAATTTTGGGGAAAGCTCTGACGTTTGGAATTAGATTCCTCGTTTGTGGCATCATCGAATATATTTCACCATGAAAGAAGTTCAAGTTTGAGAAAATGGTGGTTGAAGAAATGGGGAAGAAGGAATAAATATAAAATAAAAATTGGCTAAAAAAGAGTCTGATGCGCGGTTAATGAGTGGGTCACACTCACTATGACATATCAGCAAAAAGTGTCAAAATGACACATCATGACCTTACATGAGGTGTCTAAAATGAACAAAGTCTAGTTCAAATGTCTAAGTGAAAATTGATGACAAATTTAAGAAGCCACCGATGGATTAAGCCATACAATAATAATATCTTAGATACTACTCTTTAGATATTTCCATCAAATGCAATGCACTTTTTCCCATATTTAAAGGACCCAAAAAACAAAACCAAAAATATCTTCTTTACTCACCGAATCTTCTAGAACACAACTGCATTTTTTCACTATGTCCACGTCAGCAGCCGACGCCGTGGCCGGAGAAATCGCCGGTTCCGAAGAAGGTGTTCTAGAAACACCATTCCTAGACTCAGAACGTTGGAACATCCTCCAGAGTATAACGGAGGAAGGAGGCTACGCATACGCAACCATGACGTCGCTCGCGGCGGCCGGAGATATACGAGCGGCGGAGGCGGCGAAGGATATGGCGTGGGAACAATTACATTCAGGTCCATGGCATTCGGTTGTGCCTATATGGAGAGATGCGTATTCAATGGCGTGTATGCATTTGGCGAAACTTCATTATGCTAATGGTGAGTTTAATCAGGCGATTAAAGCTTTAGATATGGGGATTATTATGGGAGGAATGATGCTTAGGGATGAACTGAACCTCACGATTCGAAAGGCGTCGGAGAAGGAGAAAGCACGGAGTGATCTCGGAGAAAAAGGTGAATCCGAGATTAAATTTGTTTCTCAAGAAATTAACGTGGCGGAGGTGAGGTTCGTCCCTCGCAATTTACGATTTGTTGTATTGTTCAGCTCTCTATTAAGCTTTGTTTGAACAAAAAAAGATGTGATTTGATAGTATTCATTCAATAATTTGTTTGTTTGAATTTTGCTCCTGTTGAATCAAAGATATGTAGAATTATCAACATGTCACTTCATCTTGTGGTCTGAATTGTTTCCATGTAGAAAGCTAAAATTAAAAAGTTTGCCAACAAAGAAAAGAGGCAAGGAAGTAAGAATTTTGATACTTATGGTTTTGAATGTCATTTATTTGTGTGCTTATAAAAGCTTAATGGTATATTCTTTAGCATTTTTTTAGATTTAAATTGTTTCTAAATGTAGAAAAGATCATTCTTTTTGGAACTGAACAAAACATTGGGAAGAAGGGTGATTTTATTTTTTTGATAACTGAGAAATCTTCGAGGGCCAGTAGGCCATGGTTCAAAATTTGGTGGACAGGTTTTAGTTAACCTGTGATGTGTACGGTGTGCCTAACCACACATCACAAACTGAGCTCTTACCACTAGACGAAAGCCGTGGAATGGGGGGAGAAATTGTGACTATTTAAAGTCTTTTTACAATTTACTGAACTTGAGAAATGTAAATAGTTTCGATCAAGTCTTTTTTTTAAAAAGTGCATTGCGCCTGTGCTCTATTCAGAATTTTGGTGAAATTCTTGTATGACTTTGCTCCGTCTGTGTTGTATTTTCTTCTTTTGGGAAATAAGCTAATGGAGGAACTGATATATTAGAATTGGAAGTTAGCTCATATTATTGCTGGTTTTAAATGTGGAATAAGATCAAATTGAAATAAAAGAAGAAGAAGCAGTTCGTTTGTATACTTGTTAAGCAGGATAAAAGAAAAAATAAATGTTTGTCTGTAGTTCTCTTAACTCCGTACTCAAGGATTCATATGTCTTCTTAGTAGAGTTTCAGTTTTTCTCATTCCCTTTCAATGAACTACCATAAAAATTGTTCATTTCTATTTTATTATCTCGCTGTTCACTCTTCAGTCAGTGTTAATCCCCCTCTTTCATGTTTTGTGCTATGTGGTATGATATGAATGAACAACTGTTGAGCGTTGAAGGAAGTACTATGCTGGAAATTTGGGTTTCGGTAATTCATTGAATGCCACAATGAAGGAGTACGATCCTCTTTAAATCCTTGATTGTACCTATTTTTGTCTAGTAGGTTGGAAAACCTCTTTAAATAATCAGTTATAGCATTTTTGTCTATTTGTTCCATCTGTCTGTTGAACAATTTGAATGCATTTTACGATTTATATCAATGAATACATGTTTTCTAGGTGAGCTCATCAGTGAGTGCCCTCCAAGCTTTCACATAGCTGAGGTGGTCTAGCATTTACTTGAGTGCGAATAGTGTATTTGAAATGAGAAGTGTGGTTATTTATCTTTTGTTTTGACTTTGCAGGTGCAGCAGTCGCTACCTATTAAGTCTCTGTCTTGTAAGTTAGTAGGGAAAAGGCCAGCCTTATCGTTGGAGGCATTCCTGAGAGACCATTATTTATCAGGAACTCCGGTGGTAATCAGAGATTCCATGGATCACTGGCCTGCTAAGAGTAAGTGGAATGACATGAATTATCTTAGAAGGGTTGCTGGCTTCCGTACAGTCCCCGTTGAGGTGATTACATTTACAACTGAACTCTATATTTGTTGCATATTCCGACATTAAATTGATCAGCAAATTTCTAACCATATGCAGCAGATAAGTCCTTTTAAAAGCAAACGACAAGAATGCAAGTCCCTTCTTCTTGAAATGTATAAAGAGAATCAACAAGCTCAGGGCTTTGTTTTCACAATATTGTTACCGAGTCCAAATTTATAGCTAGCTTTCCACGTTCTCAGTGGAATATGATATAAATGTTTCATATTAAAAGAGTGTCTCTTGTGTGCTATGTCAACTCTAATGCAATCAATGCATGAATTCACTCAAAATTTGATATTGACTTAAGCCATTTTCCAGGTTGGAAAGAACTATTTGTGCCCAGAATGGAAGCAAGAGCTGATCACATTCTCTGAATTTCTTGAGAGAACTCGGTCCAATGATACTACCTCTGTGGAAACTACGTACTTAGCTCAGCATCAATTATTTGATCAAGTATAATTATCCTCTACATTTATTTCTGTATATTTGTGTAAACACTTTTACCTTGAACTTATTTTTTTGGAATTAGTGGCTTAGCTCTGTAGCTAAATGACAGATACAAGAGCTACGGCAAGATATTGTTATTCCTGATTATTGTTTTACTGGAGGTGGGGAGATCAGGTCGCTCAACGCTTGGTTTGGTCCAGCCGGGACTGTGACGCCTTTGCATCATGATCCTCACCATAATATACTTGCTCAGGTACAGCATACAGCCATATAGCAGACACATTTTTACAATAAGCTTCCTGAGCTAACAAGAAGTAAATCAGGTTGAACCATAGGTGATTGCTTTGATTGATTATTTTTTAGGAGGAAAAGTTACTGTTACTGTTACTGTTACTGCGTGCATGTTGATATGTTACATTTTTATTTCTTGTGATCTTCTGCATTTCAATTTACAGGTTGTTGGCAAAAAGTATGTACGGCTTTACTCAGCGTCACTTTCGGATGAGCTTCACCCACATAGTGAAACCATGCTTAGCAATTCCAGCCAGGTATATGCTTCTCCTTTATTTTTAATTGCAGTTCACCAGAATTGTCATTTCAACGGTCTGTTATTTGGTATTTTTAGCCTTAGTTGTTACCAACTCCATTTATGCTAGTGTCTTTGTTTTACTCGGCATAGTATTTAAAAGAAGATTGGAAAATGTTAGTTGTTAGTAATAAGTACTACAGTACTACTCCTTATGTGTCGTGTTTTATTATGGTATTTGGCTAGACACGGAGTTTTAAGATGTTTATTTGACTTGCATATCAGAAAGAATAGATTAGTGATGGTTGAAAAGTTCATATTAAAATTTCTGTAGTTTATATACTACTAATTCTTCCTAAAAAGCTGTAGATCTTATAAAGAGATGACACTGTAACAAACATTTCACAATGTTCCAACATAGGAAGTGTCGTCAATTGGGAAGCAGGGAGCTGATCCAACCTGTTGCCTTTCTATCTTCACGGGGTAGGGTTAAGGTTTGCGTACACTCTACCCTCCTTAGACCATACCTGTGGGATTTCACTGGGTATGTTGTTGTTGTTGTTGGAGATGATCCAACCTATTGACTAGTGTTATCAGAGAGCAGGACAAAGGAAAAGTCCTGAAAAATGGGTTCCACAGAACATATGTAGTTTTATGAAATTGATTTTTCTTTTAAGGTTATCGAAATTTTGGGATGGCTGAAAAGGGAAGTTCGACTATACTTCTAGGACAGAGTGAATAGTGAATACTGTATCTTTTAGGGAAAAAGTAACCGATTTCTCTTTCTATTCTTACTCTGCTGCACATAACTGCACACGACAACACGTGTCAGGGTAGAAGAGAACTATTATATGCATCTCAAGGTTCTGCTTCTCTTACATATCTCTCTTAGATGAACTTACGATATCGTTTTTCCCTTCCAATTGTATGGTTGTTGATTTCTTTAGATGGTTGATATAGCCCACAGCTTTTCGTCTCAACACAGTTGAAATCTTGTTTGAAGGTTGATCTAGACAGCATTGACAAGAAAGAGTTCCCAAATATATTAGACCTGGAATTCCAGGACTGTATTTTAGAGGAAGGTGAGATGCTTTACATCCCCCCTAAATGGTGGCACTACGTCCGCTCTCTCACGACAAGCTTTTCAGTTAGCTTTTGGTGGAGTGACGCTGAAAAATTAGATGACTGATCGGTTGATTTTCGCGTATACAAAGGAACTAGTTCAATCATCATTCTTCTGCAGATAGCAATGTGGACTTCACCACTATTAATACATTAACTGTCATTGTCCAGTGTGATTGTTTCAGCTCCAAGTAGCCTTGTTGTCTTTGAGACTTTGATGATGAATTTTTCAAAAAGTGGCAATCTTGCTTTATTACTTGAAGGTATGTCTGATCATTATCATGAATTTGGTAAATAAGGTGAAAATGAAATTTTTCTTTGGAATTGAGGTATAGTTATTGTTGTAGGATTTCTCGAGATGAAATGATAAAAAGGTTCAGAATTGTTGATTTCATGAGTCTCATATCTTTATTGACGTTTTTTTATCTATCTAAACTATCAGTCTTTTGGATTAAAACACATTTTGATGCTAAGTTGGCCAAATATTGCTCACTTGACAAGAAGTGTCCACAAAAAATGATAGTTTTGAAACACATGCATTATATTTATTGGCTGATATAAGTAATCCATGAGTTTTGCAGAATGACTTGTCAATTTTATGTACCCCAAATATTGTGGGTCAAACAAACTATACAATTTTTTTTTGAAGGATTGTTGCTTTTTTTTGTTGTTGGAGATTTTAGATTAGATTATAAAATAGAAATTTAATATTATCTTATCTTAATTCTTGTGTATTAGTCCATGAAGTTTTAAAATATGACTTGACCAATTTATTAGTCTCCAATTTTTGTGGGTCATTCATGATGATCTAGTGAATGAGATAGCACATTACTTTTATAGGATTTTGCCATTATTTTTTTAAGTCTAGAGGTAGCGGAATAGAAATTCATGATTATTTATGTTTTTCGTGTGCATTAGTCTATAAAAATTTTAAAATATGTTTGAAAGGCTCCATTTTATTCCTAATTTGGTGGGGCTATTCGTGACAACCTCGTGAGTGATGCACGTTGCTTCAGTAGGATCAACATTAGTTTTTTTTTTTTTTGAAGTTTTGGGATCTTGAAATACAAATTCAAGATTTTCTAACCTTTTCATGTGTATTAGTTCATGAATTTTCTGAAATATGATTGATTGATTCCATTTTGAATCCAAAATTTGTGGGTCATTCGAAATGATCTATTGAACAATATTCATTGTTTTTCAAGGACTGATATTTTTTTATAAGATTTTTGGATCACAAAATAATAATTCAGAATTATCTTAACTTTTAATGTGTATTAGGTCATTAATTTTTCAAAATATGACTAACTGACTCCGTTTGATTTAAATTTTATTGGTCCATTTGCGATAACCTAGTGAATGATACTCTTTACCTTTACATGATTGATATCACTTTTTTAGAATTTTGAGATCACGAAACAAAAAATTTGAATTATCTAAACTTTTCAGGTAATGTTTGACCGACCCATTTTACCCCAAAATTTGTGGGTTTATTACAACCCAGTGAAAGATACTCATTGTTTCTAAAAGACATTGCTAATTTTGAATGGTTCGAACCATGAAACAGAAATTCACAATTATCATAATTTTTTCGTGTATATTCGCTCATAAATTTTTTGAAATATGATTGAGAGACTCTATTTTACCACAAATTTTGCAGGTATATTTGTGACGACTTAGTGAATGATATACCTTTGCCTTTGTAAGAACAATGTTACTTTTTTGAGTTTCAAGTTCACGAAATAGAATATCATAATTATCTCACCTTTTTATGTATATTAATTCAATTTTAAAATATTAATATAATTTAATTTAATTTAATTTAATTTAATTTAATCCAATTTATTTTTTCCAAATTAAGTCAAACTATTTTTTAAAAGAAAAAAAGCAATACTTATTTTGAGAAGAAAAAAAAAATTTAATGGTCTAACGATTGTAAAAACTTATTTACATCAAATTAATACACACATGATATGTATTTCACATATTTTCTACATTAATTGTCATAAAAAAAATTTAGAGTCAAATATGAATTTTTAACCAATATTTTTTTTTAGAGTCAAATATAAACTTTTAACCAATATTTCATCGAATTCATCTAATCAAATTAACTCTCAAAAAATCAAACATGATAACTATTTTAAAAACGATATAAATAGCTTTTAACACTTAATCATCATAATTAATTAACATACATTCTCATTTCATCAAAATCGATACGATAAAATTAATTTGATTTTAATATAAACACTCGATGAACTTTGCAATGACACGTGAAAAGACAAAAAGCTTCTATAGGAACTCAATATAATCCAACAAAGACAAGATTTCAATAGCCATCTTTCATTCTCCTTTCTTCTTTCCACCATGGAAGGTGAAAAAGGTCACATAGTTCTCTTCCCTTTCATGGCACAAGGTCATATAATCCCTTTTTTAGCTTTAGCTTCAAAATTTACCCAAAAGGGTTACCAAATCACTTTCATAAACACACCATTAAACATCAAGAAACTCAAATCATCATCAAAAAACCCTTCAATTCACTTTCTTGAAATACCCTTTAACAGTACTGAACATAATCTTCCACCAGATGCTGAAATCACTGATTCTTTACCTTATAATCTTGCCCTTAAACTTCTTCAAGTTTCCCCTTCACTTGAATCTAACTTCAGATTCATTCTTACTAATCTTGTTAACCTAAAGATTGGATTTTTCAAGAAACCCCCAATTTGTGTTGTGTCAGATTTCTTTTTTGGTTGGTCAGCTAAGGTAACTCATGAATTTGATATTTTACATTCTATTTTTGTTGGTGCTGGTGGTTTTGGATTAGCTTGTTATTACTCTATGTGGATTAATTTACCTCATAAACATACTGATAATCTTGAGTTTATACTGCCTGATTTTCAAGAAGCTGGAAAATTTCATGTTACACAGTTGTCACCTAGTCTTGCTATAGCTGATGGAAATGATGATTACTCAGTTTTTCAGATGAAAAATCTTCCACTTTGGAAAAACTCAGATGGGGTTTTGTTTAATACAGTTGAGGAGTTTGATAATAGTGGATTGATGTATTTTAGAAGGAAGTTATGTATACCTGTTTGGGCAATAGGACCAATACTTTATCAAGAAAATGATACTGAAACTCCTAGGAAAGAATCAGGTATTCCTTTAGTAAAATGTAAAGAATGGTTAGATAAAAAAGAGGAAAAATCAGTTCTTTACATATGTTTTGGTTCACAAAACACAATTTCACCATCACAAATGATGCAACTAGCAAAAGCATTAGATGGGGTTGAAGTAAACTTCATTTGGGTGATTAGACCACCTTTAGGATTTGATGTAAATGCTGATTTCAAACCAGAAGAATGGTTACCAGAAGGGTTTATTGAAAGAAATCAAGAAAATGAACAAAGAGGACTAGTAGTGGTTAATTGGGCACCACAAGTTGAAATCTTGGCTCATGAATCAATAGGTTCATTTTTGAGTAATTGTGGTTGGAATTCAGTTCTTGAATCATTGATTAATGGGGTTCCATTAATTGGATGGCCAATGGCAGCTGATCAGTTTTTTAATGCCAAGTTTTTGGTTGAAGAAATTGGTGTTTGTGTTGAAATGGCTAGAGGGACTACATTTGATGTAAGTTATGGGGATGTAATTGAAAAGATTGAGTTAGTTATGGATAGTGAAAGTGAAAAGGGGAAAAGATTGAGGGGTAAAGCTTGTGAAGTTAAAGAAATGATTAAAGATGCTACTAGAGATGAAGATGATTACAAAGGATCTTCTATTAGAGCTATGGATGATTTTTTTAATTTGATGATGAAAGAAAGGATTGGCTCACAATAATTGACTTTTTCTATTTTTGTTAATAATAAAGAAGGAGAAATCTAGAAGAAAAGTTCAACCTCTTTCTTTACCTTTTATGTATATATAAAAAAAATTTAATGGATGTTTCAAGTTTTCTTTACTTTTGAAAAAAGAAATGATAAAGGTTGAAGTGGGATGGATAAGATTTTATCATCTTTATTCAGGAGTCTCGAGTTTAACTGTACAAGTCTTGGATATGTGAAAATCTTAGAAGGGAGTACTTCTCTCTTAAATGAGCTTTGTGCGGCATAAAATCTAATTAGTCATGACTTCAATATGGATATCGAACACCAGATGGGAGTTTCCCCTCAAATGAACCTTCAACGACATGAATACTGATTGGTCGAACTTCAAAGTGAATATCAAATGCCGGATGAGAGTAAATATCCATTATGATATATGAAAAAGAAAGTTTGTGAATAATGAGATGACTTGTAATTGGTTTTAAGAGTGTGTTGGAATTGAGCTTGTAACAATATATTGAGTTCATTTTTAAGTTATAGCCTTATAGGTTTCTATTCTTGGGATAACTTTTAAATTCTAACTAGTAACTACAATTATTGAAAAAATTTCCATGGATTTCTTAATGTTTTTTTAAAGAAATGTTTGAGAAATGACAATATCACACAATGTCTACGTATAGTACAACAATTATTACCAAACTTATTTTCTAGTTAATTCCGCATATACAAGCCCGTTTTTAAAAAAAAATGATTTTAAGCTTAAATAAAGGAGGACCACATGAAAACGCTCTTTAGTGGAGCTTTAACCCTACCAAGAAACTATTGACTTGGCTTGGTAGGTGGGAAGTAAGTCCAAAGATCACTGATTAGTCGAATGGGTCCATTTCTTTGATCTAGCATTGAGTTAATTTCTTGAATATTCACCCATATTTTAAAATTACCTACTAAAATCACTTTTATTTCTTTTAATGACATGTCAATCAACATAAACCTAGCAAAATTCAAGATGAGAGTAATTTTCCTAGAACTAGAAGAAGAAAAGATTAGTTAATACATGTTGAACCAATATTGAATCTCACCAATCAATTACCAAAAAAAAAAACTCACCAATTTCTTAGCAGAAATAATGAATTTGGATGTAAATAACATAACAATGGTACCTAATTTTGATGAATCAAATTTATTGTCATTGAGAGTAAAATATATACGTACACTATATGAAATTACATATCTCAAACAAAACAATATGCCTCCCCCACCCCCCACCCCCAAAAAAAATAATAGAAAAAATATATTATATACTGCTTATGTGACATTTTTTTGCTTATTTCAAACTTCTTAATTTTGTTCATGTGTATGAACATAAAATCATATTTAAAAACTACATAAAAAATCATACCAATTAATAATTTAAAGGGCATATAAAAAGTTATGATTAAAAAAACAACTCGTTTGACTCTCGAAATTCCAACACCGTTCCATAAGTTGGTACAAAGGGAGCAAGTAATGTGGCCTTGATATGTGAGAGCTTTCAACAATGTTGTGAAAAACAAGACTCAATTATAAAAAAAGAAAAGATTGATATGCATTAAAACTATTGTTTACAATCAGACCTATGTTTATCCACTATACAAGTTTTCCAATGGGGGACTATAAAAAAATATATAAAAACTTGTGGGACTATAAACAAAGCCTAAATATATACAACTTAACTATTCTAACAATATTCATAATAACCCTTCTAAGAATGATGCTAAATACTGATTCGTTTCAATTTATGTGAACCTATTTAACTGAGTTTGGAGTTAAAGAAACACTTGTTATCGGACACCGGGTAAAACCCCAACCAGGACCAACAAGTCCTAGTACAAAAGTGAAGGAAAATGTGTTACCTGACTTCTCATGTCCTCTTTTTGTAAGGGGTAATCAATCATAAGTAATGCAGATTAGTTCAATATTCATCATCATAACCATAGTGTTGATCATAGTCATATCCTCCAACATCCTCATCGTAACGCATATCCTCATGATACTGCACAAATGGTTCTTCATAAATCTCGTCTTCTTCCGGATATATTTTGCTGCTCTCATTATGATTTGTTGGATCATCCACATTTCGACTCTTCTTTGGGTTCTGTAGAATTTCCTGTATAAATAACATGATCAAGAGTTAAACATCTTTTATCGAGATGGAGAGCAACAAATGCTTTAGATTTGTGTAATTTGTCCTGTAGATGTTCAAAATTTCAGGGTGCTCGCGGAATTCTCATCTACTTGAGAATTGAGATCCCTATTGGGAGTTGGAGTGATTTCGAGGTTGTAGGTCTTTTTATAATCTTCCAATGTTAATAATAGGGAGACCAAGGAGCTGAACTAAGATCAGGTCTAATCCGAGGTGGAGGCACAATGTAAGTTATAGGTTCGGTAAAATTCAGTAACTTTGACTCAAACCATGTGTACATGTACATATAGTCTATTCAGAGCCCAACAAACTATACATTCAGTATCCGCTGAATGGAATAGAACAATTAATATGCTGGGATTGGATGAGTGTATTAGAGAGTTGTCAAATGCATCTCCCAGAACATTAATAGCAGAGATCATAAGATGAGCAGCAGTGGCAAAGGAAAAGTCTGACAAATCTACAATATTTTGATGCCACATTATTTAGTTTTCATTACTTAATTTCCTCCCATTTCTTGAATATCCAAATATTACGCATAATAGCGTCTCAAAGACTAGCTAACCCCGTCCACCACCAACATCGAACATTCTGCTTCTGTTCTTTTCAATAAAGAAAAAGATATTCTGCTAAAGGAATTGACATCTGAGTAAAAATTGAAATTAAAAGCAGGTATAATGGAATTCTAAAGAAATTTAGGAGTAGGAGAAGCACGTACAGAATCATCAAAAAGCTTTTCTAGCAGATCATAGTTGATCTTCGTGCATAGCCTCTGCATCACATGATATAAGGCAATGTAAGATACAAACAACACAACCAATAGATCTGATAAATATTGTTTCATGCAAAACAGGAAGATATACCATGCAATGCAAACATAATACAAAGAGGAAAAGAAATGATTTAAGACCAACGGGAAGAAACCAAAAACTCTTCTATGTATTTTACGTAGTTACATATTCCTACAAGTAAACTGGACTTGCAGGCTCATTTGTAATCCTTATAATCATCCAAATTTAGGCAAAATGTGACATATAAATTGAAATTGAGGAAAACCTTGACTCAACAATAATAATAAGGACATGCAGGAACATTCATCAAGACTATGAACACTCGTGGAAAAGGTAAGAAACTTCCATAACACAGAGATCCCTATGAATAGAGTGGTAAAGATTGTAAATTTCTTTTCCTCTATCATACACATACCTTTCTAGTTAACATTTTCTTCGCTGCTTCAAAAGGGGTTTTAGCAGGACCAGAATTTTTCAGTTCTGCAGCCCTTTTCTGTCGCTTTTCCTGTATATCACAAAGCAAAATGTAAGCTAATTCTAGGAGATCTCGCAACTATTGTGTATGAAAAATTTCACATGCATATGCTATTCTTGTGGTAAGTAACTAAAGGAAGAGAAAACATGTTGTAGTCAGTTGGTGTTGTATGTTTATTTCCTTCTAGAAGACCCACATGAGTGCTAGTGGAAAACTATACATTGCCTACAGTTGTGATTGTTTAGCTCAAATCGGTTTTGAAGAAATCGATCTGGATTTGAAATTACCAATCTAAGTCTTCAGGCAAAGATATATTACCTTGTGAATGCAAAGTTGGAAGACATAAACAATATGCATGGACATAAGACGTATCGGAAGGAGAATGTTGAAAATGAAGCTAGAATCATCAAGAGTGAACGAAGATACGAAAAGAAACTCAAAATTAAGGGGGAGTGTTATAAATATACTTGTGAAATATTCTAGAATTACTAAATGCATTTGGTGTTATCCATGCGACTTTAGGATATTTTATGTGATTAGGTGCATAACCATTATATTATTTAGGTGCATGATCTTTTGTATTAATTAGATGACTTTTATGTTATTATTGGGGCTAAGTTCATAGTGTGTGTGAAAATATCTAGTAGAAGTATTCTTAGCACCGATAGAAAGAGCCGCTCGTAATGTTGTTATATAAGAAGTTTATCATAATACTTAGTGAACCTCATGTTTATCAAACCTTTCCATCCTCTTTGTACCTTACCGTATTTTATATGAAGAAACCCAGCTAATACAATACTATGAAACTAAAAGGATCCGTTATTTTCCTCATGATTGAAACTCGGAAACAATCTCAAAAGTTTGACCACTAGCAGAGATTGAATGTTTTTGTCTCATTTTCGATCATTGTACCCAAGCCTTGAGTCCTTAAAAATATAAGAGAAGACCGCAAGTCATTTTTTCAAATGTTTGTTGTGTTTAAATATATAGACAAACATCAACTTCTTAACAGCCATAGACATCAACAAAGTTACCCTTCTCTAAGGTTTCTTGGTTCCTCAATATGACATCAATTTTCACCAGGTAACAAACTCAAGATAAGTTCAGAGTACAACCTTTCTTGATTCTGCAACATTATTTGCAGCAGCAGCAGCAAGCCTTCGTGCATTTTGCACATCCTCCGAACAGTTAGCTAAAATGAACTCGTCAGCCTTCTTTGCAGCTAATGCAGCTGCTTCATTAGCTGCTTTTTCCTATAAATATTGATCAGCAAGCTCACTCAGAAGAATGAAGGGAAAGGCATGTGAAGAAGTGAGTGCAGACTACTGTTTTTGTGATGAGAAAAGTCGCCGTGAAGATGGACCAAAGGAAGCAGAAGTGTAGCAAAACACTCATTGCTTAACCACAGTCAAGTGTCAACATAGTAGAAGAGACCAAAGAATCACCAAAAAACCATAATTAAGAAAAACAAAAACAAATTGATCCAACACAACAAGACCTCTATTATATCTGCTAAGCGCTAGTAGTAATCTCATGAACCAACAGCATATTCATTCAAGTACTTGTTAATATATTTATAAATCCTTAAGACCACAATAAGACCTTGTGATCTACATTCCAATTTTACATGGTGATTTGCAAAGAAAATTAACTGAATCACCTCATATTCCGGGTTCATTTTTTCCCAAATGATCTTCTTACAGCGCTTCGCCTCCTCGTCGAGAAGATAAATGTCAACCTGACAGAAATTCCAGCACAGAGTAACAGCCACGACAGGTTAGTGAACCAGGAAATGCATGCCTAAATATTGCACAACTAAATCCAGTTGCCACAGGTAAACATTCTGTTGAAGCAGAATAGTTTTTTCATATATTCGCTAACAAACTGTTTTTTTAACCAAGTAAATGTATTCTCATTCATAAACATCGCCAAACTGACCGTATACAAACTGTTATAATACTGTAAAGAATGGATAGTAGGCCTAACTCAATCCCACAAGCTAGCGTAACAGGTGAGAATTTCCCAATCTATATTAAAGAGTCCACTCATCCCTTCACGTCCCTTCAGGCTCAGGGCTGGACATCTGGAGCATGAACAATTTAATATGAGGGCCAATATTGACAAGAATTGGGATGGGTCCTGATGTAATACCATGTAAAGAATGGATCTTGAGCCTAACTCAATTCCAAAAGCTAGCTCAAGAGGTGAGGATTGCCCAAGCCATATTAAAGAGACCACCCATCCCTGGCTGATGTGGGACTTTTCACAAATACAAAGTTCACTTATTATGGATGATGCTTCTTTCCAAGCAAAGGATGAAAATTAGGGTCAGCTAGTATCATAATGTCATTTGCTAATTATCATGCGATGAGGGGTATGGCAGGATGAAATCCGTCTTAATCACAGCTTTTGCACTAGGATCATGACCAGTGGAGTTACCCCCTACTAAATGAAAACCAACATAGAATAAGTAGCACACCTCCGCGTCATCAATATCAGGAAAGTTCCCTGATTCATCATGATCATCAGGACCCAAACAATCCATGTCATGTACTGTATCACGAGTCATGTTATGCTCAGCTTTAGCCACTGAGAATGACCCTGCAACTGAGAGAAAAGCAACTTACTCTATGGTTTTGATCCAGAACTCTCTCCCAACATTCTAATTCCACAAGAAAACAAACATTTACCTATTTGCTCAGACCCTGATATCTGCACATTTTTACTCCCGGTCACACTCTGAGTGTTCCCTTCCTGTTCAGGCTGATCATCAACCAAAAGAAAACAAAAAGAGAATACATGAGAGGCACTATTCAGAGAGCAAAAAAAAAAGCCTGCATATTTCCAGTAAACACCAATTAGATTCAAGATTTTGGCACTAGCCTAAGGAAAGACTTCTCAAAAAGAAATAAAAAAAAGGGCTGCATACTTTTCTCTTTTCTGAAGTATCATTCAATTGAAACTCATTTTATTCTGAAGTATTGTCAGGATCACTAGAAAAATCAATAATTATAGTAAGATAAAACGGCTTTTAATTAAAAGTTGATCATCATCATACATTTAAGTGGCAGGAAAATGAACATTTGTCGTTCCTTGAAGAGGTGGAAAGGATACATTAGGGAAGTAATAGGGTTCGTCTTAAATTTTGTAAGAGAAAGCTTAAGAAACACATAATTTATCTTTCTGCATGCCAAACTCTGTTTAGAAGGATGCAACCTCATATTTAGGAATTTCATCCAAAGAAAATCTAGAGTCTAAGCAGAAATCGTCTTCTCCCTACACTTTCTCTATTTTCTTATGGATACCAATTCTTTTCTTCCAAATGTATCCTTCCATCTTGAGACTTTAACCTGACTTGTGTCCTTTCCAACAGTCAAGCATTCTTGAGAGCATAAAATTCTACTTTACAACTACAAGGTAATAATGCTTTTGGATAAGTAGCAGCTCCAATGAGTACCTCAGTGCCATTGTTCTCCACCTGATTGGACATGGAAAATTTTGGATCCTCAGCAGCTTTTTTTGCCACTAATCTTCCCCTCTCAGCATCTTGGAAGGCAGGAGGTTCGGATCCTCCATCAAGCCCACCCGAAAGTGTTACAAACTGCAAACACATTCATGAGCATTACATATGATTATACTACTGAAAACTTAAAAAGGCCAGGGTACCAAGTAATTACATCACTGTAACAACTTTCACAAAGACCATGAGCAAAGGGCAGCTCCACACTTTCTTTGTGTTCACATAGAACTTCTGTGATCCCAGATCCTTTTGATCCCAAACAAAATTGTTGGGCCAGCCTCTCTTCTTTCTCAAGCTCCTTGGCTCTTGTATTGAACTCCTCAATCTAGTTGCAAGTTAGAAGTAGAAGTATGAAACTCGGAAAGGAAAATTTTGGTTAACAAGCCATCACCAGAGGCAACTTGCATCAAACTCAAACATTAATGGGTAAAGAGAAAAGGAGGGAGTTAAAATTTTAGATTCCCCGACAAATTTGTTTTGACTCTCAACAATAATATATATGTCATCAAGCACATTAGGCTCATAGAAATAGCACATCACTAGGCGTAGGATGATTTCTCCTGAACATGAGCATAGATTTCCCTAAAGCCCGAGGCGCCCAGCCCATGGACAAGTTCTTTTTAAGATTGCACTAGTCGACCAAGAGGGAAAGAAAGGAGTCGTCAAAGGCAAGTGAAATTAAAATCATACCAAAGTGCAGGTATTGAGTGGCTTCATGACATACCAGAATCTGGTTATACTGTGACAGCTGTAGACCAGATGAGATTTTCATTTGCTCTTTTTTGGGTCTTTTGTTAAGAGAGGAGTACGCATCTCCTGTACTAGATGTGTATGCAATCCATAATTTTACGATATTGGTTCCAGCATGGGTACCAAATTACGTTATACGCCTTGTCCATGAACAGGAGTAAGCACCTCACAATACTATTACTTTTTAAGACTAATTTAATAGCTGGTTCCCCTCCCAACAAAAATAAAAGGACCTGCAGACATGCTTAAATATATGCACGAGAAGCTTTTCAAACAGAGAATATCAAAGTATCAGCAGTGGTCATCCTACCAGCTTTTGGTACATACCGTTAAGCTCCCAGATTCTGTGTTTTCAAATTCAATCAAACGCTTGGTCAATGTTGCTTCACAAATATGTACAACTTTGATCTGTTGACCAATAGAATAAACAAAATAGGAAAAGGAAATATCATGTTCCTTGTGCTATGTGACCATAAAAAATAAATGTGAGAGTCATACAAGTGTTTGTACTACATAGGCTTGAACATAAAATAAGTAAAGAAAGTAGAACGAGAACAGTTGTCAAGTCCAATGTCAAGAAAAAGTCCAAATCTGTGACCAAGAAAGTAGTCCTTGAAAACTAGCTAAAACGCGTAAGAGATTCACAAAGCAGAATAAAACTTTTTTTTTTAAAGATAATTCATGAGAAGGCATCAAAAAGATGCAAAGCTTACAAAAGAGAATTAGGTCAAGCCAGATACACAAAAGACTAGGAAACCTTACTTTCACACACATTATCATACTTTCAGATGCACATAAGTTGTAAGCAGAATATTTACATCATGAAGCCTGTCTTATAAAGAAATCTGAATTCTGACCATCAATATAAAGAAAATCTAGAAAGACCACTTACAATTTCTGATTTAGAACGATTCAGTCCATGTGAAAGAGCAGCAATGTATAGTGCAGCTCCACATACCCCACTTGGCTTTCTCCCTGTCTATAGACAATTTATGGATTTGTGCAAATATGTAAGTGATTCTTATCTAGTTCCATTGAATTACTCCAGTAACTTCCACATAAATTATTCGCAAAGAAAATCATGTATAACCTGCATCCAATCACGCTTCATGCTGGCCACAATGAGAAGTGCAGTTCTAGAAACATTTGGCTCCCTTCCCCCAAATAAACCTACATTATAAATTGATAGTCTTCACTGATGGACTCCAACAAGCTAACAGCAAATTATATTGACTGAAAGAGAATAAAAATAAATACAGAAAGAAAAGCAAAAAGTAGAATTAAAGGCAACATAGTAACTAAGGTGTAATTGCAAAGGTACTCCACAGGTACAACTAATAAGTTTCTGGATGGAACAGGAAGGAAAACAAAAAGAAGAGAGTTCTTGCACATACCAATAAACTAAAGAGCGGCGCATACTGTGAAGGAAAATTGAGGTAACATGTACTTTACATATGAAAATAAGATACCAGGTGAGAAGAACATGAGAGGGATGAAATGAGGTCTGGCTCATCTTTATTTTTGATATCCTGCTACATCTCATGTCACACACACACACTCCTTTTCCATTTTCTTTTGGAAGTATCTATAGATGCAAAGAAAACAGCACTTAGCTGGTGCTGACAATTATGCAACTGACTACCCTCAATTCCAATGTTAAACTTGTAACTAATAAATCCTAAGTGTGAAACAACTTATTATAAAAAAAATGTACAGATGAATCTACATCATTTACACTATACTTTCTCTCCTGGGGCTAAAATAACATTTCTCCACCTTTTTCAATCCATGGCTGTTGTCTGCCATTGGCCTCTTTATCAGTTTGACATTAAAAATGTTTTTCCTCAATTCCACCTTTTTCTTCACAACTCTGATGATATCATCATTTATCATTGCCCAACGTTTTTGACAAAAGACCATTGTTTACTTCCCCTAGAGTGTTATCACCTACATACTACTTGAAAAATCATATTCGTTCTGTGAAATTAAGTCTTGGGCCTAACTCACACCCCCAAAAGCTAGTTCAAAGGGAGGAGGATTGTCCAAACCTTATAAGGTGTCCACCCATCTCATTAACCACCAATGTTGGACTTTTGTTATTCTTTTAACACCCCACCTCACACCAAGTGCTTAGCCTCTGGTGCATGGACAATTTTGATTTTAGGGGCCCAATATTGGGTGAGATGAGCCCTGCTCTGGTACCATGTTAAATTAGGTCTTAGGCCTAGTAGCATTAGGAGCCACTATCTACCTCTGGGATTTTTTTTTGACAAATTCTCCTCTTTAAAAGGAGTTCATTCTTCCATCCTCCAAGCATAATGACACATGAAATCATGGTGTTTCACACCTTTGTTTGCCGAGAACTACAGCTTGTAATGACAATTTTCGTATTGAACAGTTAAAAGCATGCAATTAAATGTTTTTTTGCTATGCTTCCTGTAGGCTTGATTAGATAGCCATGTCTGCTCTCGGATGGTAATATACACATCTTTTTTTATTCTGAATCAGTGTGTTATATACCATCTACGAAAGCTTATACACACCTTGTACTATCTAATAAATTATATCATTCATCAATCACATGCTGCTCAATCCCTAATGAGTTACATCAGCTAGATGAATCATCTATATTCATTCCATTCTATTTGGGCAACATTCATTTTAATACTAAATAATTGTCTTTTAAGCCAAATTAGAGGTTCTTAGAATCTCCTACATATTCCTACACTGACCAATAGATCTTCTCCTTTATGTGTTGCTTGCACCTTCTGTTGAATGTGATTTCAAAGTTAGTCCAATCTAGTATTGCAACACATTTATTCATAACATTTGTAATCCGACCACATTCATTTTGTGGATATGTATATAATCCTGGTCCCACAACTAACAGTTAAGAACATTACATATTACTCTTACTAACTCTGACATGAAAAGTCATTAATTCTCTGCAAACCCAAATCAATTATGAAAACCCACACACTTAACAAACCTAATACCAGATACTTTAGTGGTTCTAATCTTTAATAGTATGAATTTGGTTTGAGTCTTCCAAGTTCCAACAAGCCACTACGTCTTTGATTTGAACTAATGACGCTAAATCTGCCCAAACCACAACACTAGCAGCTCTAGTCTACAAAGGAGTTTAGATATAAATGGGTTATCTAATAAAAAGGACTAAGATTTGCCAGACAGTGGCCTAAACAGAGCCCATTTCCCACCAAACATAGTAGAGGACATCCTCCTGGCTGCTTCTATGGTGAGTTGCAGAAAGAACAGCAGGGTTTTCCATGGCAAAGAGATGAACCTCAACTGCTTTCAAGTGCATTTCTCACCCACGTATCAACAGTGGTATGTTTTCTATAATGCGCACTTCATTAGTGCTAATCTAAAATACTTTTACTCTTAAAAATTCAGATATTCTGCTACGTAAATTTAGAACTCTTCTTGGATTTTGTTAGCTCTATAGTTTAGAAAGAGGCTACAAATCCCTTTTTTTGTGAGCTTAACTGATCTTTCCTTGTAGAACTAGCATCTTCTTGATGCCTTTAAATGAATCTACTTACTTCATCAAAAAAAATAAAAAATTATGCAATATACCTCAAAAACAAAAAAAGGGCGGGGGGCAGATGCAACCAGGTACTGTTTAATATGCATCCACATTAAAATAACTTGCCAGAACAGGCAGAAAAATCATGCTTGCAGATTAAAATTTTATGGATCAAGATCTTTAAACTTCTCACAATAGAAATCCAAAATGTGATCAAGAGATAAAGTGGAAAGTAAAAAATATATAAGCTTTCACCACGTTGTTGGTACCTAGGGCAAAGTAGTCAACAAAGAAGCAATGACTAAAAATAACCAGCAAATCAAATCTATATAAATACTTACGATCAGTGAATCGATGAATGAAAAGGCTAGGATCCACAGGTTTTTGAATAAATTGGTGATCTACAATGCTTAGAAGTTTGCAAAGCTGCAAGAACACAGCACCTAAAATATACCTGCGTTTCATAAGAGAAAAAGGTTGAACAGGCTTCAATTACCATGATAAAGCTAGTGATTAGGTAAATGGTTTCCTAAACTGCCCAACTTCAGGTACAACCCTTCATGTATGACAAAAATACAATAAGACCTCCTATATTAGAATATTGTTCTAGATTTTTAAGGAGGCAACGTATTGACAAACCTCCAGAATCTTCCGTCAAAGATTAATAATTTGTGAAGTCAATAAGGCCACCTAGATTTTTCTGATAGGAAAAAGGAACTCATCGATGTAGAGAGAAGAGGTATTGCAGCAAAGGAAATACAAATGCCCAAAAATACTAAAAATGATATGCTCTTCAATCACACTGAAGATTAGTCAAGACTCAGAGTATGTCTTGGGAAGGGTAGTAAAGCATATTACCTAGTAACTTTCTCAAAGGTCAGCTCTTCTTCTGTCCTAAATTTCTTTCCCACACAAAAGAAGATATTACAACACCTTTATCGTTCTCAAATCCAACATCAAATACTACTCCACATAAGGCTGCTTTCATTTCTAGTTGAACGTGAAGCAAGATTAGTCTAATTTACTCTAACCACACAAGATTCACATGTAAGACCTGTTTCACGATATACAAGAAGGATCTAAGGGGTAAATAGAATATCACAACACTGAGCAGGATGACAAGCTCTTTAATCACACTGAAGATTATTGATCCAAAGTGTTACATCAAAAGAAGAATGAAAGAGAATGAGTTTTAAGATTTTTGTAGAAATAGGCTAACGTACACATTTATCCTCAAGTACTCGGAAAAGTCAATGAGTAGGAATGGCTTTTTGCTTTCCCTGCAAGAAAAATAAACATAAGGATATCCCAATTTGTCACTAGTAAAGTAGCTTGGACCAAGAAAATTTACACTAAAAGATTGAATCAAAACTATAATTGTCCCAATTATTTTTTTGAAATTGGTAACGTTGATAATTGTCCTAATTACTCTCTCGATATACGTATTAATGACAAAACTTTGTTGCTTTGGTATCCCTTTTTGCTGCATAGTATAGTTGGTAGTTTCATCCACAATTTTTTTTGATAATTTTTAAATACTTGCACTAAGCTAGTGCGAGAAAATATAACTACAGATTGTGCAGATCCCCTATTGTATTTTAAAATTGCATCAACATCTTGTACAGTAATTAGGGTGCACCAAAAAGCTAGCAAACTTCATAATGTATCATTTGTGCCCCTGTTAAATATGGCAAAGCCTAAACTATGTAAAGATGTAAAGATTATCAAATCCCCTTAATATGGAAATTAAAAGATTTTGTGAGAATGTAATTGTTGTCTTTATTTTCCTTATTTGTATTTCTTGTAAACGCTATTTAGACCCCACAACTTGAGGCAATAATCAAGCATTCCTGAATGCTCTTCTTCTGTTCTTATTTTTCACATGGTGTCAGAGCTAAAGTTTTAGTCCCTTCTCTTCTTTCTCTAAATTTCTGTCTCTTAAGTTCTGTCTCTTAAAAAGAAGTGGTTTTGCTCTCTAACCACTGATGCATGGCTGACATAATATACGTCAACTTGTCAACATCTTAAGCATCATTACATGTTATCCCACTTCTTTTTTTCTCTTATGGATCGTTTGGTAGGAGGGATAAGGGATAAGGATAACTAATCCCAAGATTAATTTTAAGATGAGTTTATCCCATGTTTGGTTGGATAAAATCGTGGGATAACTCATCCCGGGATTGTAGTGTTATTTTTATCCCACACTGAGGGTGGAATAACAATCCTTGGATAACTAATCCCAGGAAAATTAATCCCGGTATAACTTGTTCCCAACCAAACGAGCCCTTAGAGAGCAGAAATATGCTGAAAAATAAAATCATAAAACACAATCTCTCACCTACAAACAATGTAAACACAAGCGGCCTCAACTTGCTCTTTCCTACGTCCCCTTGTGAAATTCCTCTCAACTGCTATCTGAAAGTAATATATTCAGCCATATAATGATATCATGCTAGTAGTATGCATAAGCCATAAAGAATCATACCCTATAGAAGGCCAAAGCTGGATGAGCTATTGACTCACCACCATCAATTCCTAACGCACTCATCACACTCTCTATACCCTTTTTTGCTGCAGGAAGAGGAGTAAATAAATGTTATCAGAAAAACCCTCATACTTTAAAATTATATTAATATCAAAGAGCGATTTAGTATATTCTGAAACCAAATTGGTGCTACGTAGGCACATAGTTTGTGCACCTTGAGAAACATATCAGGATAAAGTGGTCAGCAATCAACAAGAACAAAAAATTTAGTTCATTTGCATATTCTGCTTTTTTTTTTACTCGATTACTATATTTATGCTAAGAAAATGAAGTTGCAACTTTGCTAAACTCCAAAAGCTAGCTCAAGAGTGAGAATTGCCCAAAACTATCTCAAATATCTAACAACCTCTCGCGCGCGCATGTCAATTAACTAGAGAGTGGACAGCATAACATGGGGCCCATCATTGGGTAGACCAAGAAAAGGAATGATTTCGGCTCTGATACCATGCAAGAAATGGACTTTGGGCCTAACACAACCCCAAAAACTAGTCCATGAGTAAAGATTGTTCAAGACCATATAAGACAATAACTCATTCTCTCAACCAATGTGGGAAAATCTAACAATTTACATATTCCATCACTATCATCATTTGGGGCTCATTTTTTAACCATGAACATAAAAAGAAATGAAAATTGAGAAAACAACATTCATATATCCTTCACATAAATTTAAAATAGGAACATTTCCTGGAAGCTGGAAGTTATGTTGTAGATAAAAGGTTTACCTGATACTTATATAAAAGGTTGATGAGCACTTATTGACTTTGACACAAAATAGAGTGGATATACCTGAATGCCTATATTGACAATGAACAGCACAAGCACCTTTTTTTTAGGAAACTAAATTTAAAAGCTCCCAGTAGACAAAGATACCGAATAAATCAAGGGTACATTGAGGATGTTAGTGATTCGGACCAAATTTGAAACAAAGCAAATGCAACTGTACTCTAGAAAGCCATAACAACTTTTATTGAAAATCAAGAACTCAGTCAACAATTTTTTTTGTTTCTCCTAATAGAAACAAACATCGAGTCATCATTCAGCTGAAAAAAGAATGATAGAACCTTTTCCTATAAAGGAAAACAATGATAGATTTATATAAATAGGTACAAGGAGCATAACGTCTCTTATTACATTATGGAAGGGGTGCTATGCTACCGATGAGGTTTGAATCCTACATCAGTGATCAAAAAGTCATTATGAGAAAACAACAATCAAAGGTACATAGATACCTTCACGTAGTGTTCTTTCTCGTGAAGTTGAATAGACACTTTGGACAGAACCCACAATCTTTCCTGCCAATTGGCTCTGCAAATGATTTAAGTTAGTCTTGATAAAACACAAATTGAATACCATACTTAACAGTTTACAAGTTACAAGACACCACATATATTGCTTGTTCAATAACTGCACCTTAAAACTAAGCTTTCCCTTTTACTCAGTTTGATTTTAGTATTATTTATCTCCAATTTGAGCATATATTTGAAAAAATAAAATTATTGACAAAAGCACATTAATATTAAAAATAAAATAAAAGGAAGTACATCAATATTAAAAGCAAAGTCATTCTTCACACGAAAACATGCACACATGTACAAAAGCATGCAAGATGGCAAAAATGGATGATCATCTTCTCATGGCATTGTCTAAATAGCTTCTATTCCCTCTTCCAATTTCAGCCCCGCCCACAAATATATGTTTGGGATGACAGTCCATTCGCCTCTCAACTGAAGTGTCACGAAGTGTCTAAGACATAATTTTTCTTTTCTTTTTGATATGTAAACCCTGCCACGAAACATCCGACCTAGGAGCCACTTGGTGGCTTTCTCCAATTTGCTCTCTTGGTAACTCCAACCCCACCTCATGGTTGGAGGTGATTGGCCTTTTACTAGGCTATTACTCCCTGATCACATCACAGTAATATTATTAAAGAACTCTACATCAAGTATAAAACTTATTTCCACCATGTGTATTTTCTTGCTTTGCACCTTAAAAACTCCTTCAATAAAAATGACATTAAGACTGATTAAACACACCATCCAAACTGGAAAGGATCTCAATCCATTCAAACTAGATATGATTGAATTTGAAGAAAAACAAACTATCCAAAATATATCGATCTCATATGTATTAAGAAGAATATGAAATAACGAACTAACCTGTCCAGCAGCATCCTTGACAAAAGTAGGGTCGCTTAAAAAATTGTCTTCATCAAGAACTCTTCCACATAAGGGGCAACATCTATAATGTAATGAAATGAAGCATCTTAGAGCAAGACACACACACACACACACAAACATATATATATATATATATATATATATATATATACAAATGAAGCCTCTTATTCGAATGAAGAAAATATATAGACTAAAATGAACCAGAGGAGTATTATAATACAGAAGAAAGAACGAGATTGGGAGATGAAGCTCTCACATTTTGCCATCCGCATAATCGGGTTGACTGATGTCTTTTGCACAATAACCACAATATACCATGCTCGAACTAACCTGAATCAACTAAGAGAATATCTCATCTTGTAAAAAATTGTTAAAAGTTGCATCGAATTCTAACTTTAACCGTCTGCAGTATACATTTTTGCAAATAATTCCACGTATACAACAATAAGAATGTACTCAACATAGTCACACAAGTGGGAGCTAGGAATTCCACATATGATGATTTAGAAAAAAAGAAGAAGACGCTGTAAATTTGTTCAATATTCTTCTAGATGTTGGGATTTGATAGTCCTAAGTTTGGCTCATTTGAATCAGAGTCAAAAGTGAGTGAAGTGCCTGACAAACTTTGGTGTCATTTGTGAATATACTAAACATGGTTATTTTGTCGACAATCCATCGACTTAAAAGAACGAGATCAACGACAGCACTTCATCCACTACATAATCCATAATGATCCAATTAGAAGTGGTTAAAATGAGAATAAATGTAAACATAGCTACTAGAAGCACAAGGGGTTTTCCTTTTCATATCTATAATCCATAATGATCCAAGTAGTTCATATATATAAACTACTTCTTTTTATTCTTTTCCATATATTTTCTGATCTATTTGAAGAAGCCACTTTATTTCCCTATACAGCTTGTTTGGATGGGTTTTACCTATTGTATTGCACTGTATTGTTACTTTCCAATGTTTTGATTGTCACTCAAAATTTTAAATTATCATATTGTCACATCCGTTGTTATGTTATAATGATCGAATTGGTGTAAGTTTTTTTCTCATCTTGATCTTACTTACTATTTAATAATCTTATTATGCATTTCTACCATACCCTTATTATTCAATAATATTACCCTTCCTACCCTTTGTAATATTGTAAGCTTATTTCTTTTCAAACCTGATTTGTAGTGCTTTACTTATCACCTGATATTTTTGTCCCTACTAGAGAATTTGAACCTGAGACCTCATGGTGCTCAACACACTTCGTTGACCACTAGGCCACCACATATATATGTTGCTCGGACACTGCAAAAATGTTGTTGCAGGGCAAACCATGCAGGAGAGGTAACCCGCACTAGGCAATCCCGATGCGACGAGCTTGACTCAGAAGGCAAACACCTTCCTTTCGCTGGTAAGGGGTTTCGAATTTGAGACCTCCAACGTGGAAGTCTCAAGCCCAAACCACTGCGCCACCCCGAGGGATCACTTTCTGCTTTTTCTTTAATCGATTTAAAAATAGAATTAAATCATCAATTAGAAGGTATAGACATGAGAAACTAAAAACAAAGTAAGTAGGGTCACACATATACACTGCTTATTGGGATACACAACAGCAGTACAACACAAATATAAAAGGCCAATTCTGACCCACAATCAACAACAGCAACATATCACGTGTAATTCCGCAATTGGTTTCTGAGCTCAACTTAAAAGAAAAGAACAATTCAAAGCAGCATTGCAAATAAACAAGACAGGCAAAATAACACAATACAAAGCAGATAGTAATAAACACCAAAGAAAAAAAAAAGCTTAAAAATTACTTTTTTATCAGCAATCAAAGATCAAAAATCATATTTTGAACAAATTGCTACACAAATACAACTGTCAAACATATACAAAATTGAAAGAAAGAAACAAAAAAGGAGAGAAAGAGTACCGACCAGTTAGTTTGGCCGGCGACGGCGACGGTAAAAGATCGAGATGTTAAACCCTAATTTTTCAGAAAAACTATGTATAATGAGATTCGAAACCTCGCCAATTAGAAATATGACACCTCTAAAACCACTTAACCCAACACTTGTTTTTGTTATTTTACTTGCAACCAACATTTTAAGCGTCTAACTCCATGGGTCGGGGAATAAATTATTTCGAGATGAATTATCATGGAATTAGTAATATTATAATTCTGAAATAAGTTATCTCGTGATTTTATCTCAATTAAACATAAGATAAATTCATCGTAAAATTAATCTCAAATTTTGTTATCCCTTATCTCTTATACCAAACGAGCTCTTGAAGAATTTTCTAATACAAAAATTATGGAATTTTTCGGACTCGTACTTTTACATTGAAAACCCACTCCTACATTTAAAAGATA
>JAJOOS010011931.1:0-34078 GCA_029582725.1 Solanum chiquidenum
TTTCATTTTAAATTATGATTTAGCTTCCGCATCTATTTATTATCTTTAGTATGCTCATGATCATGCCAGCAGGGTTAGCTTGGGATCACTTGTGGTCCTAGGTCCCGTGTCCGCGTCTCGGGGGTAGTCTCGGGGTGTGACACACATGCTTCAACACCACCCAAGTTTTGTCCTCTCTTGAGCCATCTCCTCATGAATGCCATTGGTAGATTGACTAGGTGCAGCTTGAACTGCAAAAGTGTTTCTTCCAGTGTCTGACTTTCTAGTGCTCCATGCTTTCTTATTTTGGGAAATCTTCTCCATCTTCTCTGCGATCTCCTCAAAAGTGTACTCACCATATGATCCTCCATCGATAGTATCAACCATAGCCTTACCATTGTCATCTTGATCTTTGTAAAAATACTCCTTCAGTGACTCATCATCAATGCGGTGATTCAGAACACTTTTTATGAATGCAGTAAACCTATCCCATGAACTACTCACACACTCTCCAGGTAGTGCCACGAAGTTGTTAAGTTTTTCTTTGTTCTTCAGCTTCTTGGACAACGTGAAGTACTTGGCCATCAACACCTTGTGCAATTCGTCCCATGTATGAATTGAGTTGTATGGAAGCTCAGAAAACTAGATCGCAACATCTCCGGTCAATGATAGAAGGAAGACTCTTAACCCTATGACGTCCATGTCAAACCCCGGTCACCCCACACAACTCTTACAAACACTCCTCAACTTGGCCATGTGCCCATGCAGATCATCCGAAGCCATTCCAGCAAACAAACCCCTCGTTGTAAGATCTGTATCAAACTACTATTCACCACAAATGTATGCCCTGGAGGTAGTGGAGAGAGAACAATGAGTGCTTCAGATTTAACTGTATTAAACTTGACCCTATAGTTATCTTGCAGCCTTGGTTCTGGGGATTTTGCACCCTCTATGCATCTCCAAGTAGATTATCACCCTGAACCTGAGCATGCACATTAACAACCCCAGGTGGCTGCAACTCAACTCCATCACCTACATTCTCTCCAATTGGATTGACTTGGACCCCTTGATTATTTGTCTTTCTCATAGTTTTGCTCAACTTTGGATCGTATGGGGTTAATGGTTCGCCTCGACTCCGTGTACTTAGCATACACTAGAGTAGAAACCTGTAAAAAACAAAACAAAAGAAAATGTAAAATTAGGAAATAATTGACTAATGTTTAATAATGTAGTTAAACTTAATCTAAAAACCTTATTCCCTGACAGCGGCGCCAAACTTTGATACGCTCAAATGACACCTCCCTAAAGAAGTATAAGCAATCTTTGTCAAATAAAGAACCCAACTTGTAGGTTGGGGTCTATCCCATGGGCAATATAGTTTAGACTTAAACTTAACCAACTATTATATTCATTTAGTCAACTTATTTTTGAGACAAGTAAGTAAAAGTGGGGTTTTTGTGAAACAAATAGCTGATTGTTGTTAAGTAACAAGTGAGCAAGATTCGAACTTTTTTGTTATCAATGAGAGAGAGAAACTAGACATATGTTTCCCATAAGCTCTTAACGCGGTAATCCTACTAATAGTAATCCTTTCCTAGTGTACCACATGAAAAACGGTAAGATATGTATCCCCAAGTGATTGGTTCTCCAAATAGGGAATTTCACTCCGCACCTTGGTCCGACTACTTGTGTATAATTTACTAACCGTTACCTTTACCTATAATTAGACATCACATCAATGTATGGATTAGTTTTCACCCTGGCACCAATTGACATTAGACTATTAGATAGTATCACAGTAAATTTGTGTTGATAATTCTTTTCTTATTAACTACCTCATTGGTCCGGCAATTATCAACAAGGCGAAATCTAAAGTGTGTACTCATTAAAAAGATTTTTAAATGAAAGAATTACCAATGTATGCATCAATACTATTGAAGAATTACTTAGTTATTATTCATACGTTGTAATTACTAATGGTTCCCACAACCCTAGATGTGGATTTAGTTACTAATGCTTGGAAGAACACAATTCATATTTTGATAAAAGAATTCATGAACTTACATTTAGAGTAGAAGAAACCCGAGATCTCCAATTGAAAATCAAAGCCAAAATCTTTATAAACCGAAATCCGAAAATCAAATTGCTATAGCTTGCAAGTTAATCCCCAATAAAATACCAAGAACTAAAATTAAAAAATAATGTAGAACCCCCAAAAATGAGGTATACATACCCTATTTATAGAAAAAACATATCCTAAACAAAAAGGAAAAAAAATAAGGAAATAAACTTTCTGGACACGGCTCTGATCGACGACTTCGACGTACGGACCGTGGGTCGACCTACAGTCCATAGGTCCCCTTCGTTGGTCCCTACTTAAACCTTTTCCTGCAGACGCTGGAACCTTCACTCTCAGATACAATCGACGAACGTGCATTACGGAACGTAGGTTGATCTACGGTGTGTGGCTCCTTACTTAGGAATTTCATCAGGTACTGGAACTTTAACTTCTCTGAATCATTTGACGGATGTGCAGGGCGGCCCATGGGTCGACCTATAATCCATCACTTGCATCTGTAGTTCCACACATAGTCAGACTTCCTTGATGCTCCATCTACTCCACCCATCGACGGTCCGTAGGTCATTTCCGTGGGTGGCTCCTTCTGTTGATTTTCAGTTGTCATCTCACAATTCCACATCCAAGCCTATTTCCTGAAAAATATAACACAAAAATGTTAATTCCTAATACAATGTGTCCCTAGACACACACTACTCTTAAGTGAAATGTATCAAAAATACCATAAACTCACGGTATATCAACAGTGACCACTTCCCTAAGTACTTTGCACTTTTAGACTTCATCACCCATTATTTTCTTCTCTCTATGTTCATCCCTCACTTCAACTATTATTTCACAAGTAATTCTCTTAATCTCAAGAATGCTTCAATTATTTTCCCAAAAATAATTTTCTTTTCATGTTAGATTCATTCAAAGAGGACTTCTTCATAACTTTATAGATATTATTGATTACCTTTTATACTTAACCATCGGTTTTCTTTTGATTTGACAATTATAATATGTCTATGCTATGGTGCTTAAGAAAGCAAGGGGCAAAAATTAGGGTTTCAACAAAATAGTTAAGGAAAAAATATGTCTACCAAAAAAAGGCTACAAATTCAAAAGGGCTGACTAGTGTTAACATATCGTAAAAGGCTAAATTTCACAAGACAAATTAAAGAACGCCTATTATTATCTCCTAAGAAAAGAAACAATTTTTATTTCACTTAAATAACATGTAGAGAAAGTTTTAGACTAGGATACAAACATGTAATATACAAATTCTCACCACACATGTGTCATGCCCCAAACTAAGGGAGGCAGAACAAGCGCTCAATACTTTATCTAACCAAGCTAGGTACTATAACATAGTGAAAAGAAAAAAATGAGGGCCAAAAATGTCATCTTGGTAAACTGTTTAACTAGACCAACGAGGTCACTAAACTTCAATGACATAAAGAAAGGGCTGACAAGACCAACATAAGTGGTGAAGACCAAGCAACTCGGTGGAGCTACAACTAAAATCATATATACAATAGGTCGACGAGGCTACAAACCAGAAGCTCAAAGGACCAAAAAAATGTGTGTCCATAAATCTCTACGAACCTTACAACTCAATTGATTGGGGAAAGGCTCCAACAATACAAAAATATTATATACAAAAGTAGAGTATGAAAAATCTATAGACAATCAACAGCTCCAAGAAGAATGGAGCTTACCAATCCTCAACTAAGACAACACCCCCTATTACAAGGCTGATCAAGACCTATGTCTGGACCTGCAACATGAAATGTACCATCCCTAGTAAATGGGATGTCAGTACAAATAAAATTGTAATTGTATGTAAGGTAGAAAGTTGAATCATAAAAGGTTGTGATAAAAACACTAAAACCTTTTAGGTTTACGACCACACTAAATCTGGACAATGCTCGTAAAGTGTTTCCTAAAATATTTTTGGGTACGCTTTTAATGCGTAGCCTAATTTTTCAAATTTTGGGTTCAATAATATTGAAAACTTTTGTAGAGTATACTCTTTAATGGTATAGGTCACACTTTATAAGCGTTTTGACATTATGATATAATTGGCAACAACTATTTACATATATGGCCACACTTTTAAAGCGTGCTATTTTTATAATTGTTAAAATAACATATTACAAGTGTGGCCTTAATATTTTCACTAAAATATTATATTTACTCCAACATTTTCAACTCAGCCCGCTCCAATTTTTATTTGGAAAAAAATAAGTCATAAAACCTTTCGTTTCTTAAGTGTTTGCCAAAATCAGAAAATTTTCTGAAGAACTCCTTTTCTCTAAATCTGAAATCTTTGACAAATAAAATTGAAGAACTGAAGAATGGTTTCAAAATTAACAAGTATTTTGTCGTCAATACATAAATTAAAAAAATCACAAAGCAAATTGAAGAATGGTTTCAATTTTTTATTGTTGAACTCTGACATACTAAAATCCCTCATGATTTTCTCATTTTTCATCAAGGACATAACAAAATATTTCACTTAAGAAGATGATGTCATAAAGCTTCATCACATTGAAACGATTTTGTTGGAATAGGGTTTATCAGGTAAAAAAATTCTATCTTTAAAAGTCTAAATTTATGGCATCTTGGTTTATTGCTTGTGTTTGGTTACACATATTAGCTTTAGGGTTTTCATATTTCTTGTGTTTTTTATATGATTTTTGTTGATTTTTTTGGAGTCCATCTCGTAGTTGTATTACCAACATCAGTTGATTCTTCGCCCTGAGCATTAATCACTAAATAAGTATGAGAATTTCTTTTTTATTAGGCTTATAAGCTGATTAGGTATGAAATCGTCCATGATAGTGTGGGTTTCATGTAAATATTATATGTATTATGTTTTTGTTGCTTCAACTTTATTAGTTACTGAAACTCAAGCTTCTTAGATTGACTAGAAGAGATCTATCCGTAAGAAACAAGGAGATCATAGCAGTCAAGACTAAGTTACTCAGACAGTAGGTGCTATTTACTGAAGACTAGAAAAATGACTGCAATAATGTCAGGTAATAATGACTGATTTTTTGTTAGCCTAAAGAATTTTATAAAATTGGGCAACAGTACAAAGTGTCTAACATTGTTGTAAAAATGTGTACACGTACAAAGATACTTGTGAGATAGGAACAATAGGAAAAGGAAACGTTATATATTATATGTATGGGAGTGTCCTTAGAAGCACAGGAACCAAACATTATATCATATAAGATTCATTCAAGGAAAAGGTAGGAAAAGAAATTTGGATTAGGAATATCATCTTAGACTCATTCAGCTCCAACACAAATGAATGACAGACGCGAACTGACTAGTATCCAAATCCAACACAAACAAGTGTGAATATGAGTCTGCCATGTCATTATAATTTACTAAATTTCAGACACATGTGTCACTCTATTGTGACACGTGTCTCTTAAGTTTTAAGACATGTTCGTAAAGGAAATTCCAAGAGGACAATACACAATACTTAGTGAAAAATATGAAATTTGGAAGAAAGTAGTGTGTTCTTGTGTTATAATTGTAACAACAAACAATTCCATAACACTACTAGAACTCAAAGCCATAACATATATACAAAGCAGAAAGAAAAACTAAAAGGTATTGTTTAGATTCCATAGCTCAAATCCATCTCTCTATTAATGAGAAGTCATAATGTTCTTATGTATTTCATTTTATACTACTCCCTCCATTTTAGTTTATGTGAGACATTTCTTACAATTTTGACTTTGACGCAGTTTTGAATAGAAGGGATTCTATCTAGTAGTAGTATTATACCCTTAGATAACGGAGGATTCAATTTTACTAGATAAGAAATTGAGGATTTCTCTTTGTCCAAGGGAAAATTAGACCAATCGAGGGCTTTTTGTTGCACAACTTTCAGACGAATGTCAGGATTTCTACTTTATCAGGTAAATTATCTGAAATTGTTATTGTTTCATTTACCTCGATAAATTTCCGTTGTCATGCCTTATGAAATGTTATGTCTCTTTGATATTGATAAGGTGTAAAGGTGAAAAGAAATGGATGGTAAGTTCACTTTTTGGTGACCTTAATGTGGTGCCTTGGTGTGGATAGTGGTATGGGACGCTATCCATACATTGCACAAGGTATAGCATGAGGGTACTTCAAGTCAAGGTCTAAGGAAAAAGGTAATGGTTTACATGTTGGTATTGTTAAAATGTGATGTTAAGACTTGTATGATGATTATACTTGTAATTGATGTCTCTTATGCTATTGTTCATGATATTATTAAAGAGTGGCATAATGCATGGTTTCCAACCAAAATGTCCCTTTTAAAGTATGTTTTCGCATGGTCATCATACTTAGTATTTAATAGTGCTAACCCCATTCTTCCCCTTTTCTTACTAAAGTGTAGGGTTTGGAGATTTTGGTGTTCTATTGAAACACCCCAAAAGTTGTAAACTGAACTAGAGCACAAGAGCTAGGATCCTAGAGTGTGATGTTGAGAATTTGAATCATAGTTGCCACCTTATGTGCTTAGAATGAGGAGTTTAGTGTATGAATATCTAGGTATGCATTAGACCTAGTAGCCTAGATGGCCTTTATGAGGTTCGTGATGCAAGGGGAGGGCAACCACTAAGGCAAAAGGGCAATCCTAGCCAAAGGGCCAAGGCTGCCCAACCTTGGCATCCACTGTCTAAGAATTCACTACTACCTTCACTACCAGTGGGGTGGACCACGGTCCGTTAAAGGGTCCATGAAGAGTCCTTAGACACTTGCGAGGCAAGTCCAAGAGGCCTAGACACTGCCCCAAGTCCACGAGGCACTTCACGAGCCGTTGGCTTGACCACGGCCCTTCAAAGTGCCCGTGAAGATGCCTCGGAGTTTGAGGGTGTTTTAGGGCAATGGAAAGTTGGGGGAGCTACTGGAAAGAGGACCAAGGGAACCACCACGGACTGTGGGGCCCTTGACGAACCGTCCAAGTGGCCGTGGTGCCTGGGACAAGGCTGCCAAGTCGAGGTCAATTAAGTAAAATCCTATTCTACTTAGGTTAAGTGTGGGTCATTTTGTAAGGGTTTTATACACACATATATATATATTTTTAAGTCATAAACCACCCTAATTAAGTCATTCTAAATCAAAACCCCAAATCACTCCTCTATCAAATAATTCTCTCTCTAGAAAGAACCCAAAGCTTGAAGAAGAAGAATAAGAAGAAGAAGAAGAAGAGGAAGAAGAAGAAGAAGAAGAAGAAGAAGAAGAAGAAGAAAAAGAAGAAGAAGAGAAGGGAAAGGGCGGCATCTTAGGTCGAATTCTCTTCATTGATTCAAGTTTCTTTAAGGTATGTAAAGCATCTCCATCCAAGGGTTCTTCCACCCATGGATCCCCTTTAGACTCCCCTCAATTGAAAGTCAAAAACCCCAAATTCTAGTTAGGGTTATGCTTGATTTGTGGGTAATGTATGGGTGTGATTCCAAACGAGTGGATATCACCCATTTATGATTAATATAGTTTTGTATAGTGATTATAATATGAAATCACGTGAATTCAATAGTTAACCTTAGTTTTATTGTTGAATTGCATGTTTTGTGAGTTGAAGCCATTAATGGTGAAATTGAAGGTTCATGAGAAACCTTCCTAAAACCAAAGTCATGAGTAGTGTTTGATCATTATTAGAATCATATGAATTCAAATTGAATTAAACCTTGTTGATTATTGTTGATCTTGATATGAGTGGACCTTTAAGATGAATTATGGATAAAATCACCTAGTAATGAGGAAAGTGATGAGAATTGCTTAAAAAGAACCCTATTGTTTGAATGTCTTGTAATCTAAATAGGAACAAGGACAGAAGGACATAAAATTTGTGATGAAGCATGAATAGAAGAGGCTATGACTACGACTTGAAACTAGTTTTCTTGTGATTTTAGGTTGTTGTGTTGGCAGTAGATTTAGGACTTGAATAGATGTAAGTGATAAAATCACTTGAGCATGGATGGATTGTCAAGGACATCCTTCAATGAGATAAAAGTGTTAAGCAAGGCTTAGCAAGTAAACGTTGGGGTGTATTCTTGGCTTGAAGTGGATATTGACACTGAGAAGGAGTGTCACACAAGATAGGTTTGGACTCCAAGAAGAAAGGAGATCCACACCTAGTTGATGTGAGGACTTTCCAAGTTAAAGGGGGGACTCTTACGTAGTAGAGTGTGTGTTTTCCCAAAGTTAGGTCTCATGAGATGGGAACCTTAACATAGGTGTGTTGAGGTTCTTGGTAGCAATTTCCTTATCCTATGAACTAAGACATGCTTGAGAAGCATCTTATAGTGTTCTAAAGTATAAGTTGAACTAAGACTTTCTTGAGAAGCATCTCATAGTGTTCTAAAGTATAATTGAACTAAGACTTACTCAAGAGAGTACCTCACAGTGTTCTAAAAGTTAAGAGAGGAAATAGGTTCCAACCCAAGAAGAGTTAGCATGAGGACCTAAAGGTAGTACTTAGCATGTATAGTATTATGGGGTGCTATGCATTCATTGCACAAGTATGACTTAGGGTCACTAAAGAGAAGTCTTGAGATAGGATTGGACTAGAGTTGCCTTTCCTAGTTATAGTTGACTAGAGGTGAGAGAGTTCCTTAGTTATAAGGATTAAGCTAATAATAAGGCCCAAGTAGGGTATTTATTACTAGGATAACTTTAAGACAATGCTTAGTGTGAAGCGTATTATGTGATGTATTTCATGCATTGCACAAGTGAGTCTTGAGGTTACTTAGAAGTATGATACCTTTATGGCATAGAGAAGCTTAAGAGTTTACCATGTACATAGATTGTAATTGAAATGACATGAAGACCTAAGTCTTGAAGGTGAAAGTGGTCTATGACAAAGAATGACCAAAGAGAGGTACTTAGCTTGGATGGTAGTATGAGATGATATCCTTGTATTGCACAAGTATACTTGGAGGTGGCTTGGGAGTAGTCCTTTTGTAACATGAAATACCAAAGCTTGAAGTATGTAACCATGGAAAACTAAGTAAAAGTTATGCTATAAACTTAATGTATCTCCTATACTTATTAACTATGTCTTATGTTGACTTATGTTCATATGATGCTTATGTTGGATATTATGCTATGGTTATGATGTTTATGTTATGATTATGTTATTATCTCTTATGCTTATGTCTTATGTTGACTAACCATTTGAGATGCTTTTATAATGTTGTGTTAAATTTCATACTTAGTACCTTTGTACTAACACATATTGCCTACATTCTAACCAAATGTAGGGTTGGAGGGTTGAGTTTACTTTGGAGGTTAAAGTTTAAGGCATTCTAGAAGAAGTGAAGAATTGGTGAGTCCTCATAGCTTCGAGGACGAACCCTTTATGTTCCTTTATGTCATTTCCTATGTTTTTAGACTTTGTATGGGCTGTGTCCCAATTAATTTTATTCAAGAGTTATTAGATGGTTTTAGGCAAAGATGTTAGAAAAGACTTCCGCTTTTATGAAACGTTTTCGATATTAAGATTTAAAGAAAGTTTTAAATTTTCCTGTATTATCTATTATCTTATGTTATTAATTTACTAAGGGCATGTATGTGACCCCTTCGGGGTCAAGTACGCCATGTTACGACTAGGAGCCCTAGGTGCTCTCGGGTCGTGATAAACTTGGTATCAGAGCATAAGGTTTTGGGATAATCTTTTAGGATTTTTCTCAAACCACGTCTAAGTAGAGTATTATTCATGGGTGTGAGTCGTGACACATATCATTAATAGTAGGCTATTGGATGCTTAGGAAAAAGTCACACTTCTTCATTCTATTGGTCGTGCCATAAAAGTTTAGCTCTAGTAGGTCTTTCTTCTAATGTTTGCTTATGATTTTTTAGGTTATGGAAAATACTAGGGCTAATGCTAGGAGAGTTGAGGAAGGTGATGGGGAGCAAGAGGTTCCTCCTCAAGTTCCAAATTACCCTCCAATTGGGAATGGCAATCTTGGAGAGCTTAGGGCTTTTATGCAACTATTCGCTCAAGCCTTGATGGCACAAGCCAATAGAGAGGTCGTGGCTTTAGCAAACCCTATAGGAGGAATGGGTGTTTTTAGGGTAAGAGAGTTTTTAAGGATGAACCCTCCGGAGATTTAGGGCACCAAAGTGGAGGAAGATCTCAAGGTTTTATAGATGAGTTGTATAAGGTGCTTGCCATCATGGGTTTGACTACGGTAGAGAAAGCGGAACTAGCCGCTTATCAATTGAGGGATGTAGCACAAATTTGGTATGAACAATGGAAATATAGTAGGACGGTAGAAGAAGGCCAATAGAGTGGGAAGGGTTTAAAGAGGCATTTCTTGATAGGTTTTTCCCCCTAGAATTGAGGGAACTAAGGATGCAAGAGTTCGTAAATCTTAAGCAAGGGGGGTTGACTGTGAAAGAGTATTCCCTTAAGTTCACCCAACTATCCAAGTAAGCTCCAACCATAGTGGGAGATTCTAGGGCCAAGATGAACAAATTTATTATGGGGATATCCGACTTAGTGGTCAATGAATGTCGTTCGGCAATGCTTATCCCTAGTTGAATATTTCCCATCTCATGGTTCATGCCGAACAAATTGAGGTGCAAAAACTTAAGAAGATTAATAGGGAGGTAAAGAGGGCTAGGACCAATGAAGGGAAGTTTTCTAGTGCTAAGTCCGATGGACAAGATAGGCTTAGGACTAAACCAAGATATTCCGGCCAAGATTCTTCCAACACCTCTAGGTTTGATAAAGAGAAGGGTAGTGGGTCGCCATTTCCCAAGTCTTCTTGCTCCAAGTTCGGGAGGAGTCATTATGGTAAGTGCTTAGCCGGCATGGATGGTTGCTATGGGTGTGGGAAGGATGGGCACACGATGAGAGATTGCCCGGTTCTTAAGGCCAAGGGAAGGGAGGATAAGAAAGGTTCTTCTAGTGATCCGGAAGAGGGTACTCAACAGAAGAATAGGTTTTATGCTCTCCAATCTATAGAAGATCAAGAGTGATCTCCTCATGTCCCTTTCGGTATGTATTTCATGCTATAGTAAATTTCCAAATTTCTTGTCTTATTGTGACTTGTTATGATGGGCTTGAATTTTCTTTAAGATGTTTGATGCTTCATTGTTGCCTTATGCTATGAGTTTTGTGTTGAAGAACTTGTGTTGGCTTACTCCCAAGGAGGAGATAGTGTGCCTATTTAGCAAGGTTGTTGAGTAATTATATGTTGCCATGATTTTCAATTGTGCATGTCCATGGAAATGCTTAGGTCTTGCTAGAAATGACTTACATGCATTGTGTTGCCTCTTGTTGAGTTGAGTTACATATGAGCTCCATGAGAGTATGTGAGCATGGTTAGTTGGAGAAGGTAGTTCCTCTTATAAATGATATGAGTTATGGGAATGTAATGCATAAATGGGATGTTAGAGGTAGTCCTTAATTCCTTTAGTTGCATTGAGCATGTTTAGATGAGAGTGAAGTTTTACCTCTCTTGTTGTGTGCATCTAGATATAGTGCATGCATATTCGGTTATTAGTCTATAGTTGTTTCCTTTAAGAAGTGTGTAGAAGGGTCATTCGAGGACGAATGTTCCCAAGGGGGAGATATTGAAACATCCCAAAAGTTGTAAACTAAACTAGAGCACAAGTGATAGGATCCTAGAGTGTTATTTTGAGAATTTGAATCGTAGTACTGACCATATGTTCTTAGAATGAGGATTTTAGTGGTTGAACATCTAGGAATGAATTAGACCTAGTAGCCTATATGGCCTTTAAGAGGTTGGTGGTGCAAGGGAAGGGCAACCACCAAGGCAAAAGAGCAAGCCTAGCCAAAGGGACAAGGCTGCCCAACCTTCACAGCCACTGCCTAAGAGTTCACAACCAGTGGTGTGGACCACGGTCCGTGAACGGGTCCGTGAAGACTCCTTAGACACTTGGGAGGCAAGGCCAAGAGGCCTAGACACTGCCCAAAGTCCACGAGGCACTTCACGAGCCGTTGGCTTGACCACGGCCCGTCAAAGTACCCGTGAAGGTGCCTTGGAGTTTGAGGGTGTTTTAGGGCCATGGTAAGTTGGGGGAGCTACTGTAAAGTGGACCACGGACACCACCACGAACCATGGGGCCCTTCACAAACGGTCCATGTGGCCGTGGTGTTTCGGACAAGGCAGCCAAGTCGAGGTCAATTAAGTAAAATCCTATTCGACTTAGGTTAAGTGTGGGTCGTTTTGTAAGGGTTTTATACACCTATATATATATATGTTTAAGTCATAAACCACCCTAATTAAGTCATTCTAAATAAAAACCTCAAATCACACCTCTTTCAAATAATTTCTGTCTAGAAAGAACCCAAAGATTGAAGAAGAAGAAGAAGAAGAAGAAGAAGAGAAGGGAAAGGGCATCATCTTAGGTCGAATTATCCTCATTGATTCAAGTTTGTTTAAGGTATGTAAATCTCCTTCATCCATGGGTTCTTCCACCCATGAATCCCCTTTAGATACCCATCAATTGAAAGTCAAAAACCCTAAATTCTAGTTAGGGTTATGCTTGATTTGTGGGTAGTGTGTGGGTGTGATTCCAAACGAGTGGATATAACCCATTTATGATTAATCTAGATTTGTATAGTGATTATATGATGAAATCATGTGAATTCAATAGTTAACCTTAGTTTTATTGTTGAATTGTATGTTTTGTGGGTTGAAGCCATTAATGGTGAAATTGAAGGTTCATAAGAAACCTTCCTAAAACCATTGTCATGAGTAGTTTTTGATCAAGATTAGAATCATATGAATTCGAATTGAACTAAACCTTGTTGATTATTGTTGATCTTGACATGAGTGGACCTTTAAGATGAATTATGGGTAGAATCACCTAGTAATGAGGAATGTGATGAGAATTTCTTAAGAAGAAGCCTATTGCTTGAATGTCTTGTAATCTAAATAGGAACAAGGATAGAAGGACATAAGCTTTGTGATGAAGCATGAATAGAAGGGGCTATGACTACTACTTGAAACTAGTTTTCTGGTGAATTTAGGTTGTTGTGTTAGCAGTAGATTTATGACTTGAATAGATAAAAGTGATAGAATCACTTGAGCATTGATGGATTGTCAAGGACATCCTTCCATGAGAGAAATGTGTTACTCAACGCTTAGCAAGTAAACCTTGGGGTGTATGCTTGGCTCCAAGTGGATAGTGACAATAAGAAGGAGTGTCACACAAGATAGGGTTCAAACTCCAAGAAGAAAGGAGAGCCACACGTAGTTGATGTGAGGACTATCCATGTTAAATGAGGGACTCTTAAGTAGTAAAGTGTGGGTTTTCCCAAAGTTAGGTCTCATGAGATGGGAAGTTTCACATAGTTGAGTTGAGGTTCTTGGTAGCAATAACTTTATCCTATGAACTAAGACATGCTTGAAAAGCATCTCATAGTGTTCTAAAGCATAAGTTGAACTAAGACATGCTTGAGAAGCATCTCATAGTGTTCTAAAGTATAATTGAACTAAGTCTTACTCAAGAGAGTACCTCACAGTTTTCTAAAAGTTAAGAGAGTAACTAGGTTCCAACCTAAGAAGAGCTAGCATGAGGACCTAAAGGTAGTACTTAGCATGTATAGTATTATGGGGTTCTATGCATTCATTGCACAAGTATGACTTAGGGTCACTAAAGAGAAGTCTTGAGATAGGATTGGACTAGAGTTGCCTTTCCTAGTTATAGTTGACTAGAGGTGAGAGAGTTCCTTAGTTATGAGGATTAAGCTAATAATAAGGCCCAAGTATGGTATTTATTAATAGGATATCTTTAAGACTATGCTTAGTGTGAAGGGTATTATGTGATGTATTTCATGCATTGCACAAGTGAGTTTTGAGGTTACTTAGAAGTATGATACCCTTATGGCATAGAGAAGCTTAAGAGTTGACCAAGTACATAGATTGTAATTGAAATGACATGAAGACCTAAGTCTTGAAGGTGAAAGTGGTCAATGACAAAGAATGACCAAAGAGAGGTACTTAACTTGGATGGTAGTATGGGATGCTATCTTTGTATTGCACAAGTACACTTGGAGGTGGCATGTGAGTAGTCCTCTTCTAACATGTAAGACCTAAGGTTGAAGTATGTAACCATGGAAAACTAAGTAAAAGTTATGCTATAAACTTAATGTATCTCCTATACTTATTAACTCTGTCTTATGTTGACTTATGTTCATATGATGCTTATGTTGGATATTATGCTATGGTTATGATGTTTATGTTATAATTATGTTATTATCTCTTATGCTTATGTCTTATGTTGACTAACCATTTGAGATGCTTTTATAATGTTGTGTTAAATTTCATACTTAGTACCTTTGTACTAACGTATATTGCCTACATTCTAACCAAATGTAGGGTTGGAGGCTTGAGTTTACTTTGGAGGTTAGAGTTTAAGGGATTCTAGAAGAAGTGAACAATTGGTGAGTCCTCATAGCTTCGAGGACGAACCCTTTATGTTCCTTTATGTAATTTCCTATGTTTTTAAACTTTGTATGGGTTGCGTCCCAATGAATTTTATTGAAGAGTTATTACATGGTTTTAGACAAAGATGTTAGAAAAAACTTCCACTTTTATGAAATGTTTTCGATATTATGATTTAAAGAAAGTTTTAAATTTTCCCGTATTCTCTATTAGAGAAGACACTGTTTATACTTTATTCTTAACCTTTTTGGAACATTTTAATAGTAGATTTACCAATCAGCATGAGACTGTTCGTTCCCTGTTAAATTGTCGACGATCTAGAACCTTGGGTGAATTTCGATGGTATACGGATACTTATATGAGTAGGGTGATGTAACTACCCGAAAATAAATATGAGCATTGGAAAGCTAAGTTTATAGATGGGCTTCCCCCTTTATTTGCCGAGAGAGTTACAAAGACTCTAAGGAATGCGCATGGTGAAATTCCTTATAGTGATTATACTTATGGTAAGCTGATAGGAGTTTGCACTCAAGAAGGTATAAATTTGTGCAACGAATTGAAGTTATCCAGACAACTTAAGATTAATAAGCTTAAGGAAAGATCTCAGCTTGGAGACTTTTGTACTCCGTTCGGTTTACCTGATACTTCGGCTAATAGCAAGAAGAAGTAGCATAGAGACTCTAGAGATTCTAGAGATCCTGATAAACCTTATAGGAAGAAGAGGTCTAGACATAGATCTAAGGAAGAGAGAGATTCTAGAAAATCCTTTCGTAAGGCTAATAGATTTACCAAGAATAGGTTTAAGCATGTGCTCGCCAAAATTAAGTGTTATAAGTGTGGTAATTTCGGTCATATAGGACCTAATTGTAAGCTTGAAAAGCTGAAGACCTTGGAATTAGATGAAGAAATTCAGGATAAGGTTTATAGTTTATTAATACACTTCTGGTTCTGAGTCTGATTATGATTCTGATTCTTGTTCTGAAGAAGAAATTGATTTGCTTGATTTATCTGATAATAATCAGCATGTTAATATGAATGCTTGTAATAATTTTCACGGTGATATTTGCTCTTGTGAAAATGATGAGTTTTATAAATTGCATTCTCAATTTGAAGATTTGAATCTGAATACTATTACTTCTGATAATGTGATAGAACTTTTGAAAGAAGTTACTAATAATAATCTTCGTGAATCTGAGTACTCTGCACCTTATTCCTTGTCTGAAATTAATAATAGACTTTTTAAACAAACTATTTCTACGCGAGATTCTTATTTTGATGATTTGAAAAATTAAGTGAAAAATTTGAAAAATGAGATTAAATCTCTTAAACAAAATCAAATGATTTGTGATCGTCGTCTTACTCACATAGATACTGTTAATAACAAAGGTAAAAATATTGTTGAAGATAATACTCTTGCAAAACCTTTTAATCTTGATCCTAGACAACGCATGTTTTTAGGAATGATGCAAATTGTTAATGCTCATAAATGGTATGTTAAATGCACCATATTGATTGATAATAGCTTTTCGATAACTGATATTGCTATGATTGATAGTGGAGCTGATGTTAGTTGTATTCAAGAAGGTCTTGTACCTACAAAATAATTTCAAAAAACAACTCATATGGTTAAATCTGCTTCTGATCATGCTTTAAATATAAAGTATAAATTTCCTAATACTCGCATTTGCCAAAATAAAATTTGCATTCCGCATTTCTTTTTCTTGGTTAAAAATAAGTTATACCCTCCAATTATACTTGGAACCCCTTTTATAAATGCCATTTATCCTTTTACTGACATAAATGCTAAAGATTTTTCTACGACTTATGAAGACAAATATATTAGTTATACTTTTATCACTGACCCTATTTCTCTTGATATTAATGCTTTGATTAATACGAAACAAAAGCATGTTGATTCTCTGCAACTTGAATTGTTTAGCATGAATACATTTGATACTTTGAAATCCACCAAAGTACAAGAAAAAATTAAATTAATTTCTGAACAAATTGCTATTGATATTTGTGCTGATCATCCCAGTGCCTTTTGGAATTGGAAAAAGCATATTGTTACTCTTCCATATGAAGATGATTTCTCTGAGAATGATATTCCATATCGTCCTTATCAGATGAACACTGAATTGGTAGATCTCTCCAAAAAGGAAATCGATAATTTACTACAAAAGGGTGTGATAAAACCTTCGAATTCACCTTGGTCTTGTACTGCATTTTATGTCAACAATGTTGTTGAAAGGGAACGAGGTGTCCCTCGATTGGTTATCAATTATAAACCTTTAAATAAATTTTAAAGTGGATTAGGTATCCTATTCCCAACAAAAAGGATTTGTTGTCTAGATTATATGATGCCAATATATTTTCAAAATTTGATTTAAAATCACGATATTAGCAGATCCAAATATTTAAAGAGCATGCTTATAGAAGTGTTTTTAATGTCCCATTTGGACAATACAAATGGAATGTGATGTCATTTGGTTTGAAAAATGCTCCTTCTGAATTTCAAAAAATTACGCATGATATTTTCAACCCATATCTGGACTTCATCATTGTTTATATTGATGATAGTTTGGTATTTTCAAAAACATTTGAAATGCATATTAAGCATCTTCACATTTTCAAGAAAGAAAATTGCTATACAAAATGGCTTGGTCATTTCTAAACTAAAAATGAGTTTATTTCAAACTAATGTTTGATTTCTTGGACATCATATTTGTCAAAGGAACGTCACCCCGATTCAAAGATCGATTGACTTTGCATTAAAATTTCCTGAGGTTATCACCGACAGGACTCAATTGCAAAGATTTTTGGGAACTTTAAATTACATATCCCCCTTTTATAAAAATTTATCTCGTGATTTGGCCCCTTTATTCGAAAGGCTGAAAAAGAATCATAAATCCCCTTGGACTGATAGTCATACTGCTTTGGTAAAACATATTCAAGTTCGTGTTCAATCTTTACCTTGCTTAACTCTTTCTAACCCTGCTTGACAATATATTATTGAGATAGATGCGTCTAATATTGGCTATGGTGGAATTTTAAAACAAATTAATCTCAACGACAAAACGAAATATTTGATCAGATTTCATTTTGGGAAATGGAGTGAAGCCCAGAAGAAATATGCTACGGTGGCTCATGAAATGTTAGCCATCGTTAAATGCGTGTTGAAATTCTAGGATGATTTATACAATCAAAAGTTTTTGATAAAAACTGATGATCAATCGGTGAAGTATATGTTCAATAAAGATTTTTAACATGATGCTTCCAAGTTAATATTTTCTTGGTGGGAGGTCCAGCTAGCTCCTTTTAATTTTGAAATCTAGTATAAAAAAGGGAGTGATAACTCTCTTCCGTATTTTCTATCTAGAGAATATTTAGCTTCATGATGAGTTTTTATTCAGTTTTCTTTGATGAAAAAACTTTAATCACTATTTTAAAGGTAATTCCTATTGATAAAGATATACAAGAATTAATTCTATGGAAAATTATCGATGATATCTTTTGAGAAGATTTCTCTATTCATGATTATGAAGAGATCATCAATATCGATGAAGAAAATTATTACAATGACTACTATGACACATCCGAATAAAACAAAGTGTTTTGTTTGCAGGATGGACCCTCCTTGGGTAACCAAGGGTCGAGGCAGGGGAAATAACCCAAGAAGAAGGGGAAGATCATCATCAGGATCGTCATACATATCCTCTTCTAACTCCCCAATTATGCAAAGAAGAGGAGTGACTTTCATAAACTCTAAAATCTCTCAAAGTGTGGCATCATCGTCAGTACATTTGGAAGATATTCCAGAAAATAGCCCGTTATACGCACAACTACATGCCTATTTATCTTAGAAGCAAAGTAATACTTTTGTCTCTATAGCTAAGTAATATATTGATGATATCAAATCTTATGAAAAGGCATCAATGAAAGAAATGATATTTCTGTTGGAAAACTCTGAAATTCATAGAAAAGAAGAACCCTGAAAGATATTCCAGCGATTCTTGATTAACGGATTATATTTCCCGGGTGAGTCATACAAAACCCGATTTTATTATGAGACCATTTTGATAAACACTGGTAGTGTTGAATTTCAGCACTTCTCAGGATACAACACTTGCGAGAATGTTTATAACTTCTCCAAAATGATTATTAAGCAGATTATATCTATTAAAGATTAGGGTATTTCCATAATGAAAGAAAGGCAGATCAGCCTAAATAAGGTCCCTATGAATTTCACCTATTGGGAATATATTAATGCTTTTGATAAGGTCCTCTACTACAATAATGAGAGACATAAGCATACATGGTTTATAAAAATTTGTGCAAAGATATTTGCAGAATCAATCCCTAATTGGTTCTTGAATTGGTGGTCATATCACGGTCCAACAACAAAGATTTTGCCTGATCCATTTCTTAAATTATATAAAGAATGGGTTAATGTTTCGCCAGATCTCAATGAATTATACCACATAGATCATATCTGTTATACTGAAAAAATTGAACAAATTTACTTTTTCATTGAATTCTCTATCCCATGGATTCATAAATGGACCTCGGAAGTGGGATTCACCGAGGAGCAAATTCCTTGTTTATATAGAACCTTTTATAATAATTTTTGGGATAAATTGATTAAAAAAGATCCCAAAACAAAGTCTCTATATTGACAAGAACTGCTGGATCTTATTGCAAAAAGGATCCAAGAATATTGTATTTCTCCTCAAAAGGGGATAATTGTTGATAGCTCCGTTAGGCAAATTGCCAGGAAAATTTTCATTCAAGATGGAAATAAAGTAGAAATGATTAATAGTTATCTAGACGAAGTTAGGAGGAACCTACTTCTGAATATCACTCAATATGAAAAATCAGACACTTCTATGAGGAGTGAGACAAATGATGGCGTCGCAAAAGATATTCAAGATGCTCAACATGTTGAGTCAGAAAAACACACTTCAGAAGATACGTTGAAAAAGGAGAAAGATTTCCTCCGAGAACTAAAGAAAAAAGACAAGTTGTGAAGTCTATCTTTAACAGAAAAAACCACTATCAACAGTAGATACACTGTCGATCAACAATAGATACATTGTTACTGTACATATGGGACGCACTGATAAGGGCCCACAACTACTGTACAAATATTTTTTTTCTTTCTCTAAATAAGTTTGTTTACTTTTACTTTAGAAGGAGGTCAGAAAACCCTCTCTCTCTTTCTCACTCTCTAAATTGTAAAGCTCTCCTTTTGAAAAGTTTGAGTTCGCTTGATACTTACCGGAGTTAATAAAAGTGTATAGTTCTCTCATAAGCCTTGGAGTCGGCCACCTTTTCAAGGTACTATTTTATTTCTGTTTAAAATCTTTTAGTATTATTTCTCAGATCTGAGCCATGACTATGTCCGACTAAATATTCATATCTATGTCGGATAACTAACTTTGCTTTTATATCTACCATAAAAGATCTAGACTTTATCTAAATATAAATAAATTTATATATGGTTTCTTGACTTGGTTCCGAGATGGTGGTACAGTAAGATTCGATGCAACACATTATTGGCTTAATCTTTGTGACTCCGTTTAGCCAGCCGTTGTTCTTAGCCCGTTAATGAGTTGAAAAAGGGCGCCTATCCCCGGTTAGAACTGCAAGACACATGGGCTCAATAACAATACATATTGAATCTTGACAGACCCCTTGCTTGGATAAAAGGATTTAATCCTACCATACAGTCATAAAACTATATAAAAATTTATATATATTTTGATTCGGATTTATTCCTTGAATTCGGATGCTAACAAGCTAGATTGAAGATGACCGCGCGAACTACCGCCTGTCATAAGAGATCCTGTTACTAGGTATAAGATCCTAGGAACTTTCATGATAAATATGAGATTGATGTGAAGTATTCGACATGGATATGTTCTCTTGATCATGGATCTAGGAGAAATGAGTACTAAAAGTACTAGATTGGAAAAGGTAGATATACATCAAAACCTTGATTTGTTAAACAAATGGACTATTCCAAAAATTGATATTAAAACCATTTATGATTATGGTTGGTTTGATAAAATATCTCATAAACAATTAATTAAAACAACTGAGCAATCTTTGGTGTTAAATTAGTCTGAACAGACTATTCGTTTGTTAAATAAACCTGATATTGAATTATATAAATCCAGTATAAAATTTTGCATATTGGCATGGTTCAGATTGATTTTAAACCTTTAACTCTTAAAGGGTTGCCTGAGACATTTTTAACTGCTCTTCGTGATGCTCGAAATTTAAATTTTCGACTATCCTCGATGGGTTCGATTGAGTCCACAATAGCTTATGGCCCTGTATATTTTAATACTCAGCCTAATCTGCAGTTAACTTTTACGCATGCTAATATTCTTGATGCTTTAACTTTAAATGTTAAAACGCATGGTTATAATTATGCACCGGGATCTGAATTGATTTGTTTATCTTATAGAACTTATTTTAAATTGATTTCTACGTTAAATCCAAGATGTAAATTATATGATACATCTGAGTAAACTATTTTACTTGAAACTAATTTTGTTAAATCTAAGGTCACTACTAGAAGACCTATAAAATGGGAAGAATTTAGTTTTCCTACTACTTGGACTTTGGATTCGGTTATATCTCTTAGACAGATGACAAATGTTGTCACTAATTCTGAATATTCTCATATTACTCAAAATTCTGATGGTCAGATTTGTATTCAATTTGACGATAAGAGTGTTTCTTATAATAGACATTCATTTTCTAATAGAAGATTGCTTGTTATTCAGCATATTTCACCGATTGAACCAGTGTATGGTCCAGCTCGTAATCCTGATGCTTCTTTGCATACCATACCTTCTATAATATCTGCTGATAAAATTAAAATTAAATGGATCCTCGTTTGAATATTGTTCAAGCTCATGATAATTCTTCTGATGTTTCTGATAAGGATATTCCTTCTACATCCGAGATGGATTTTAATCCTAACGATACTTGATGATGAATGTACACCAAATTGATTTTAGTCAAGGTTCACTGGCAATAAAATACATTCAAAATGAATTTTTAAGTGATAAATAGAACTAGTTTAAAATATGGTTTTTTGACAGTTATAGTGTGATTATTTAAATAATATTTCTCAAGAGTTTTATGAAACTTTTGCTTTACATAATCAAATTATGTCTTTTTTACCGTGGTTTATAACCACTTATTTACCTTTATTCATCAACGTTCTTGAACGATCTTATAAAGATGGATCTGGTAATATTATTAAGGCTGCTTATCCACCTCAGTCATCTTTTATTTCACCAAATAATACTGGTCTCACATTTACTACCTTTCAAAAAATTGTTGAAGAAGGTGTTGCGGCAGTCAGCATCAAAGAAATTAATAATTTGATTTCTCAAAATAATTATTTGGGACTTTATGTTAAAGTTTTGGGTGAACATATTAGTTCTCTTGATAAAAAATTGGATGAATTAACTGCTTTGATAATTCAAATAAAAAATGATTTAAAAACTTCTTAAACGACTTTTAATTCTAAAAATAATTTGGAAGCTCAAATTATTTCTTGTCATATGAAAAGCCCCCCTGAGATTCAGGATTTTAAATTTAAACCACTTTATGATTTGGAAGAACGTCTTGATAAAAAGTTGTCCGAATTAGGTGCTAAACCTATTAATTTGTCAGAAAATTTTGCTGATAAAATGGAAAATACTTTTGATTTTAAATATCATGTTTCTTTAGAATTTAATAAACTTCGTGGTTATCCCAAGAAGAATAGTGGTAATACTAAATTTCCTCATAAACCTAGCATGCAAACCTATTATTATTCCAGACCAACTCCTCAAGATGTGCTTATAGAGGAACGCGACTGGAATCAGACTAATACCTCTTATAGTGGGTCTGAAATTTATTAATGGAATCTTGATGGTTTGACTGATAGACAGTTAACTATTCTTGTTCATAGAATGCTTATGTATGCAACTATCAGTAGAAGTGTTAAAAAGAGTGATAGAAATATTTGAAAAATGATTATTGCAGGTTTTACTGGCCAACTCCGAGGTTGTTGGGATAATTATATGAGCATTGAGGATAAAGTTGCGGTGATAAATGCTACTTCTAATACGGAATGTGTTGATAACTTAGGCATGGCTCTAGTGAAAAATAGAGAAGACGTTGTTTATACCTTAGTCTTAACCATTTTAGAATATTTTAATGGTAGATTTACCAGTCAGCATAAGACTGTTCGTACCTTGTTAAATGGTCTACGATGTAGAACGTGGGGAGAATTTTGATGGTACAAGGATACTTATATGAGTAGGGTGATGGAACTACCCGAAAACAGTTATGAGCATTGGAAAACAAACTTTATAGATGGCCTTCCCCCTTTATTTGCCGAGAGAGTTAGAAATACTCTAAGGAACATGCATGGTGAAATTTCTTATAGGGATTATACTTATGGTAAGCTGATAGGACTTTCCACTCAAGAAGGTATAAATTTGTGCAACGAATTGAAGTTATCCAGACAGCTTAAGATGGATAAGCTGAAGGAAAGATCTCAGCTTGGAGACTTTTGTACTCAGTTCGGTTTACCTGATACTTCAGCTAATAGCAAGAAGAAGAAGCACAGAGACTCTAGAGATTCTAGAGATCCTGATAAACCTTATAGGAAGAAGAGGTCTAGATATAGATCTAAGGAAGATAGAGATTCTATAAAATCCTTTCGTAAGGCTAATAGATTTACCAAGAATAGGTTTAAGCATGTGCTCGCCAAAATTAAGTGTTATAAGTGTGGTAATTTCGGTCATATAGGACCCAATTGTAAGCTTGAAAAGCTGAAGACCTTGAAATTAGATGAAGAAATTCATGATAAGGCTTATAGTTTCTTATACACTTCTGGTTCTAAGTCTGATTACGATTCTTATTCAGGTTTTGAAGAAGAAATTGATTTGCCTTATTTATCTGATAATAATCAGCATGTTAATATGAATGCTTGCAATAATTGTCATGGTGATATTTGCTCTTGTGAAAATGATGAGGTTTATAAATTGCAATCTCAATTTGAATTGGGAAAACTGATCTGTGAAACAAATTAGAAAATATGATACTCTTATCGACACTTAACTCTCCCTGCCTTGAATGTTTTTCTATATATATATTTTAACTATGTTCTTCAGTTGCTCTAAATATTTTTGCTCAAATAAATCCCAACTTTTTTCCAACCCATAACAGTGAACTGAACTGATGAAGCGAAATTACTAGCTACACTCCCAAAAATCGTATAAAAACACAAGAATATCAAAACCCTAAAGCTAAAATTTAGACTTTCAAATATAGAATTTCTTACCTAATAAACCCTATTCCAACAAAATCTGTCTGAAATCGTGTTCTTCAGTAAGAAATTTGAGAGTAAAGCATGACAGAGAGACTAATTAGCTTCAGTTCATCTTGCCAACAACCCCAAATAATCAATTCCTTCTTATTCCTCTTCTAAACACAAAACAAAAATCAACCACTTCAGCTAACAAGAAGACTGATTTAGTACTTAAGCCTGACGAAATAGGAATTGGAAAAGAGAATCGTACTTACTCTTCAGCGACTTCAACTCTTCGATGACTTGAACTCTTCAGCTCATCTTAGGCGACATTAACTATTCAACGTCTTTTTCTCACAAATTTGTATCAGAGAAGAGAATCGGTTCTTTGGTTCTTTAACTCTCTTCACTTAGGTTCAACTAGCTCAGTGAAAGAGGAAAGCGTGAATGAGGAAAGTGAAGCGTGATAGACTGATTAATGTTTTATGATTTATTAATCTTTATTTTTTTGGCCAATAAAAAATGGGAGGGAGGGTAAAAAAAATTGGATGGAATATAAAATTTTAGTAAAAGTTTTAAGGCCACACTTATAATGTGTTGTTTTTTCAATTTTAAAAATAGGACACTTTAAAAGTGTGGCCATATATGTAAATAGATGTTGCCAATTATATCATATTGTAACAACACTTATAAAGTGTAGCTTATATGATTAAAGAGTACACTTTTGAAGTGTTGCCATTATTATCGTGACTAAAAGGTAAAAACTTTAGCTACGCTTTGAAAGAGTTACCAAAAGTACTTTAGGAAACACTTTTCAAATGTAGTCCAGAATTAGTGTGTTGTAGACCTAAAATGGTGCAGTGTGGTATTCATCTTTATCTCTTCTACATGTGTGGCTAAAACCCATAATTCCTAGGGTGTGATTTTGTGAATATGGGTTAGATTTGTTGTTGGATCTTGCTTATTGATAGTTTAAATGTGATTTTGTTTAGTGGTTGTAGATGAATCTAATGAGCTTGTAGTTGCAAATATAATCTCATATATGTGTTTTCGGATTGCTCGAGAGAGAGGTCGTAAAACTAAGACCACTATATTGATGGCCTAAGGTGTGGGTCGACATGAGATTCAGATCGAGAGAGTGAACCCTAGTCCCATATCCTAACACTCAGCTCGAGAGAGTGAGTGGGGTAAGGCGTTGGCTGGTCTTCATGCGGCAAGTGGGTGTCCGAGAGGAACCCATTTGAAATGGAGTAAGTTGCTTGAGAAAGAATTTATTCCTACATAAAGCTAGCCTAGTCACTAGTACTCTATAAATTTTCTATCGAAAGCATGTATCCAACAATTTGTTCTATCCTATATTTTGGTCACATCCTAAGAATCCCCATCTCATTGCTTAGGTTTCTTTGTTAATTTTGTTGTTTTCTTTACTTACTAGTGACAAAACCCCCATTGTTAGTTGACACTCTTGTGTCCCCCTTAATTTACTATGTTTTTAATCGTTAACGTCTTTAGCTAAGATTAGCTTTGTCACATTAGTACTTAACCACTAATTTCCATGCCCACTCCCTTGGGACTCGACCCCAACCCTTGGTTGGGTTACTAGACTATTGCACGATCGTAGACACTCGTACTGGAAGTTGTGCCGTTGATTACGCAAAACATCAAAATTGCGCCGCTGCCACGGAGTGGTGTTACCTGAAAATTCTTAGTTTAATAAAATTTTGATTCTTCTTAGTTTTAATTTTACTAATCTAAATTGTAGTTTTGCTTTGATTGTTTCAATATCAAAGCGGGGAACTAAGAATGGATAATCATTATGGATATTACACGGGTTATCCCCTTCTGAAACTATTGAACCTCAGGGACAACCTCCTGACATTTAAATAATTTGGGGATGAGACAATTCAGGAAATGTTGTTGAAGTTTCAATCGGTGTTGCAACCATGCCCATCTCATAGGATGACGAACAAGGCGCTAATGGAGTGCTTCTATAGGGGTCTTGGACCCGAGAATAGAAGTATAGCCGATCAACTTTCTGAGGGCGGTATACTACACCAACCCTATGAAATCGTAGCAAAACTCCTTGAAGTCATGGTAGAAACCAACAAAGAAACCAAAAAGAAGCAGCAGTGGGACGCACTAGTCACCCAGTTGGATGTTCTATCCAACCGAGTCACTGAATTGGAAGTACAATCCAAGGGAAAAGAAAAGCACTTATACCTCTGAGAGTGTAAACATTGGAAGAAGCAGGGAGGTGTGCAAGATGACGAAACTCTTTCACTCATTAAGAAAAAAATTGAGGCATAAGAGAAGATACTGAATGAGATGAAGGACAATATCGAAATGCTAAATGAATTGTCAACATCTCACTCTATGACTATTCAGTTGCAGGATGCTCAAATCAACCATTTGATATCAGGTCATTATCAACCATTCATCGAGGACTCGCCTATTTATACCATGGGCGACTCCGAGGATGAAGAATAGTTGTTGACTTGCATCGTGCCGCGATGTTAATTAAGGCACTATTTGGGAGGCAACCCAAAATCCCTTAGTATTTTATATTTGCGTATTGGTAAAATAATAGTGTGTTGTTCATACAATTTGAAGTCTGAGAGGGTGTCAAAAGAAGTGTGTGGTGTAAATCAACAGGTCCAGTCGGTGAATCGCCAATGATATTGGCGGGCCCGAAATGTACCGCCGTTTGAACATCCAAATTTGTTTGGAAAGTTCTGTAAAACTTGGTGAAGTAAAAAATTGTTCGGCGAAACGCCGACTAACTCAGCAATCAAGACTACTGCCACCGAATGAGCATGAACTAAACGTTAGCAAGCAAAAGGTTTAAAATCCTACAAGTTGTTCACTTTTACACACTTTCATTCCTCCAACTGCATCTTTAAACACTAATTTCCATATATTGCTGCATTACCTAAGTATTCTAGTTATCAATTTCTACTCGGAACAATTGGTCAGCGCAAAAGGTTGGCTATGAAGCATTCGAGAACGTGGGTTGAAAATAGGCGCATTGGATTATCTAGCGAAGATGTGTAGAGCTCGTTGAACCACTCAGCGGTCCGCTTAACCTCCCCACCTCGCCTTATTTGTAAAGCAAATACGTTGAAGGACTATAACTCTAAGCAGCAAATACAGCCACACATAAAGTCACGGGAGAAAACGAGCTGCCCCAATAGATGGAGAAAATGCTTAATAAAGATTATTCTCTAGCCCTCTCTCTGCCTTTCCCTAATTTGACCCTTGACTTATCGATTTATGCATTTGAGGACAAATAGTTTTTTGTATTATGGTGGGGTGAAGCCTATATTTTGTGCGACTACTATTATTATTTGTGTTTTGTGGTTATATTTGGGTTGTTCTAGCTAAAATGTTCTTCATCTGTGTTATGGATGTTTGAGCTTATGGCTCCCTTCTTGGTTGAAATTGTGAAATGATTTTTACCGTTCCGAAAAATTTCAAATTTTTCGCACATTTTCGCCACCCCTTGTATGTGCTTAATTGTGGCAAATTCTAAGAGTGTGAACCAATTTGACATATACCTCTTTTGCGACCTACCCTGTGAGTGTGTGAACCTCTCTTGAACACCCCTTGAACCTCACCTTTCTTTGGAAGAAACTTGATGAAACCTAGACCTTTCTTAATCCACTACCTATAATCCTCTTGATTTGTGGTTTAGTGAGTAGTCAACTTAGGCCAAAAGCCTAAGTTGGGGGTGCGGTGAAAAGAAAAAGGGAAAATCAAGAAGTGCAAGAAAAGTCTCCCTAAATCCATGGTGTTGCGAAAAACTGGAAAACCCGCACAAAAAAATAAAAATAAAAATTGTGGAATAAAGTACAAAAGAAATGGGGTTCCCAAACAATCCATGGGAAGTGAATAAGAGGATGACTATTGCGCACTAAAGAAAATGGTGAAAGAAGAGGAAAAGAAGTGTTGTAAGCACCACATTTAATGAGGATAAAAGTCACTGAGCCTAAATGATCATACATTTGCACTCAACCCCATTACGCCTTGTAAAGACCTTTTTGATCCTGAGAAAGCTGGAACGAATGTTAACTGGAAAATATGGGCAAACCTATGGGTCAAAGCAGGCATTGTATTCCTCTTTTTGACAGTGAGCGTTGTATCTGATTCCTGAACTTTAATTGATCATATCGTTTTGTGTGAGAATGGAATCATCATTTGTGTGAGAGCATCAGAATGCTTTTGTTGAGCTTGAACTTGCATTTGAAGCAAGTACCGCGAACATGAGAATATTTGATAATGGTGTGTCACAACTTGAATCTTTGAGTACACAATTGATCCTTGCATGAGTAATTTGAGTTTTGTTGTGTACATTCATGATTGAATCTTGTATAGCACTGTTTGGGACATCCATAGTGAACTGCTGAACTTGAGTTTTACTTGAGGACAAGCAAAAGTTTAAGTTGGGGGTGTTGATAAGTCCACAAATTGGACTCATTTAGGGCTATATTTTTATAGAAATTGTGTCCTCAAATGCTTATTTTATCTGAATATCTGATGAAAACACTTAATTTTTAGGTATTTGAAATTTGAAGGAAAGTATGGACACTACGTCGCAAAGAGTAACGAAAAGGCACAAAAGAACGAAGAAATGAAGGCCTGAGGATCACCGAGTCCACTTGGTAAGTCATCGAAGGGTTGTACTTTGCCTTTTGTTCCAGTGTGCTAAGTCCTAAAGGAAGAATCAAGTAGACGGAAAAAGGGAGCAGTCGGCGAATCACCGAGAAGTTCCGTGAAGCAGTACCATGTCGCCCAAGGACCTAGAGCACGACGATGTTGAAGGATGGTGCAAGATGGTGATGAACTACACCAAAGGGAGAATCACTGAGTTTATCGGCGATACAATTCCCTATCGCCCAATGCCCCAGAATGATAAAACGATGAGGACAAAGCAGAAAGGCGGTAACCCAGGCTGAAGGGAAGATCACAGACACGCTCGGCGATCCCGACTAACTTCTGCAAATGACCTGACACAGCACAAATATATGACAACTATAAATACTAGTTAGAGTTGTAGTTTTAAGTGTCGAATATTATTATAATATTCAATCTAAAATATTAACTTTTCATTTTTGTACTCTAAATGAAAAAGGGTTTTTGAAGACTTGAAGAGGAAGAGGGTTTCATATCTTATAATTTAGAAGTGGGTCTCTTGGATTCTTCACTTTTTGCCTAAATTGAGACTTAAATCTTCATACCCATTTGAATGCAAACTCATTTAGGTATAAATTTCTATCTCTTGATGTGTGGCTAAAACCCCCAATTTTTGGGGAGTGATTTAGAGAATATGGGCTAAGATTGTTGTTGGGTCTTGCTTGTTGATAGATTAGATGTAGTTTAATGGTGATTTCGTCTAGTAGTTGTGTATGAATTTAACAAATTTGTAGTTGCAAATACAAGTTTATTTAAGTGTTTTCGTCTTGCTGAAGAGAGAAGTCGTGAAACCAAGACTACTAGATTGATGGCCTAAGGAGTGGGTTGACATGAGGTTCAGCTCGAGAGAGTGAGTGAGGTAAAGCGTAGGCTGGTCTTCACGTGTCAAGTGGGTGTCCGAGAGGAACCCATTTTAAACGGGGTAAGTTGCTCGATAGAGAATTTATTCCCACGTAAAGCTAAGCCTAGTCACTATTACTCTATAAATTTTCTATCGAAAGCATGTACCCAATAATTTAGATTAACCCGTATTCCGGTTAAATCCCAAGAATCGTCTCTCATTGTTTAGAAATCTTTGTTGATTTTGTTGTTTTTACTTATTAGTGACAAAACCCCCATTGTTAATTGACATTTTTGTGTCACCCCCTTTATTTACTAGGTTTTTAAATTGTTAACACCTATTAATTCTCAAAACCGCTCCCTTGGGACACGACCCCAACCCTTTGTTGGGTTACTATACTAATGCACGATGGTAGACAACGTACTGGAAGTTGGGTCATTGATTACGCAAAATATCAAAATGATGCCGCTGCCGGCAACAGAACCATTTTGGTGTTTTGAGTAATCAATGACAACTTCGAGTACCAGTGTCTACGATCGTGCAATAGTATAGTAACCCAACCAAGGGTTGGGGTCGTGTCACAAAGGAGCGGTTTTGATAATTAATAGAAAAATAATTTTTTTTCTAATTAGTCGTAGCTAAAGACATTAATGATTAAAAACATTGTAAATTAGAGGGGGACACATTAGTGTCAATTAACAATGTGGGTTTCGTCACTAGTAAGTAAAACCAACAAAATTAACAAAGATTTCTAAATAATGAGAGAGGGTTCTTGGGATGTGACCGGAATACGGGTTAATCTAAATTATTGGGTACATGCTTTCGATAGAAAATTTATAGAGTAATAGTGACTAGGCTAAGCTTTACGTGGGAATAAATTCTCTCTCGAGTAACTTACCCTGTTTCAAATGGGTTCCTCTCGGATGCCCACTTGCCGCACGAAGACCTTCCTACGCCTTACCCCACTGACTCTCTCGAGCTGAGTGTTAGGATATGGGACTAGGGTTCACTCTCTCGAGCTGAACCTCATGTCGACCCACTCCTTTGGCCATCAATCTAGTAGTCTTGGTTTCGTGACTTCTCTCTCGAGCAAGTCGAAAACACACAAATAAACTTGTATTTGCAACTATAAATTTGTTAAATTCAGCCACAACTCGTAGATGAAATCACCATTAAACTACATCTAATCTATCAACAAGCAAGACCCAACAAAAATCTTAACCCATATTCGCTAAATCTCACCCCAAGAATCGGGAATTTTAGCCACCCATCCAAAGATAGAAATTTATACCTAAATGAGCTTGTATTCAAATGGGTATGAAGATTTAAGTCTTGTTACAGGCTAGAATGAAGAATCCAAGAGACCCAAGTCCAAATCCTTGGAGATGAAACCCTCTTCTTCTTCTTCAAATTTCAAAACCCTCTCAAACTCAGAGAAAAAATAATAAGTACTAAAAATTATATTAATTTGTTCCACACTTAAAAATCTGATGCTAAAATCTAATCTTATCTCAATGAGTATTTATAGTATTCAAAAATCTATGCTCCAGCGGATGATTCAGTGACATTAGTCAAAATCGTCGATCAACTTGGCGATTCACCCTTCTATGTAGTTCATCGCCGTCTTGCACCATCCTTCAACATCGTCGTGCTCAGGGTCATTGGGCGACATGGTACTACCTCGCAGAACTATTCGGCGATGCGTCGACTGCTTCTTCTTTCCACCGACTTGATCATTTCCTTCAGGGCTCAGCACACTGGAACAAAAGGCGAAGTAAAACCCTTCGGCGACTCACCAAGTAGACTCGACGATCCTCAGGCCTTCATTTCTTAGTTCTTTTCCACCCTTTTCGTTCCTTTTTGCAACGTAGTGTCCATGCTTTCCTTCAAACTTCAAATACCTGAAACTTAAGTGTTTTCATGAGATAGTGAGATAAAATAAGCATTTGAGGATTCAATTTCTATTAAAATATAGCCCTAAATGAGTCCAATTTGTGGACTCATCAACACCCCAACTTTAACTTTTGCTTGTCCTCAAGCAAACTCAACTTCAGTCGTTCAAAAAGGGTGTCTTGAATAGTGCTACACAAGACTCAATCATGAATATACATAACAAGACTCATTTTACTTATGCAAAGATCAAATGTGTACACAAAGATTCAAGTTGTGACACACCAATATCAAAGAACCTCATGCTCACAATACTTGCTTCAAATGCAAGTTCAAGCTCAACCAAAGTGTTCAAATGCCCTCACAAAAAGAATGATTTTATAATCACACAATGGTTCACAATTTAAAGTTTTGTAATCACATGCAACGCTCACTCTCACAAGGAAGAACACATTGCATACTTTAACCCATAGGTTTGCCCGTATTTTCCAATCGACATTTGTTTCAGCTCACTCAAGATCAGAAAGGTATTTTCAAGGCTTGTAAAGGGCTGAGCGCAAAAGTATGGTCATTTAGGCTCAGTGAATTTCATCCGCATTAAATGTGGTGCTCACAATACTTCCTTTCCTCTTCTTTCATCTTTTTCTTTAATTCTCATAAGTCATCCTATTATTCACTTCCCATGGATTGTTTGGGAACCCCATTTCTTTTGTACTTTATTCCACAACTTTCTTTTTCATTCTTTTTTTTATGGGGGTTTTCCATTTTTCGAAACACTATTTCCCTCATCTTTTCACCACACCCCCAACTTAGGCTCAACTAACCACAATTCAAGAGGATTATAGGTAGTGGATAAAAAATGGTTCTGGTTTCATCATGTTTCTTCCAAAAAAAGGTAAGGCTCAAGAGGTGTTCAAAAGAGAATCACACGCTCACAACGTAGGTCATAAAAGAGGTATATGTTAAATTGGTTCACACTCTTAGAAGTTTCTCAAGATCATATCAAGATATAACATTACTTAGTTGACCGGATCAATGGGGAAAATTCTAGGATCTATCATGCATGGTTCAAAGTAAGCTCATCACAGTAGGTATTGATACTATAGTCAAACAAGACTCTAAACTTCCGCTAGTGTGCAATGATCATCACAAGAGACTCAAATTGATAACAGGCTAGTCACAATGAGATGCAAAGAGTACACATATTGTCTATGCAACTTCATTTGGCCTCATCGTAGCTGTACATTCATGTTTGTCCGATTGTAAGCACAACTCAAGTCATCGGTACTGATCAGAACCGAGACCTAAATATTTCAAAAGAACATACACTTTCAACACATGAGAGGCGGAATTTTTTTCGGATGGATCAAAATCAAAAACATTTTACAATTGAAAGCAAAAGGAGTCATAAGCTCAAACATCCAGAAAAAGCAGTGCAAAGATAATTTTAAAATAGAACAACCAAAATATGTACACAAAACACAACTATAAACACAAAATGGGTGGGCCTCACCCCACCACAAATAAAGATTATTTTTTCCTCAAATGCAACTAAAATAAAATCCAAAAGTGAAAGTAAGTAAGATAGAGAGGGAGGTAGAGACAGGTCCTTGTCTACGCAGTCTCGCCATCTGTCATGGCCTCAGTGTCCGGGGTCATGCTCGAGGTGTGGGCATCAAGAATCGGAGTTATCTCTGAAGCCTCAACATTACTAGATCCACAAGGAGTGACCACCTGCGAATTTGCCGAATAGGCATGCACAACGACATAGAACTCTCGGGCACATGAATGTACTTTATGGGTTCATGGAATCTTTGAAATAGGCTTCAAAACCAAAGCCGTATAGACTTCCCTGCCTCCCTTGCCCTTTCCCTTATCTAAATTTCCACCAGACGTGGGCGGTATAGCAGCCTTCCCTTTAGATGTAGTGGCCTCTTCATTAACCGCCTTCCCCTTAGCCTTCTCTTGTATTGGTACGATTCTCTTTGTAGCTTTTGGTTTCGCCATATCTGCAAACCCTTAAGAAAATGTTAGAAAGCATTCAACCATATTCACAATAAAACGGTTGCATACATACTTGTTGCTCAAGTAGGCAAAAGGGAAAATCCTTTCTGTGAATCGCTGACATCTTTCAGCGAGCAGGACCTAGCCCGCCGAAGACTACAATGCACAAAGGGTCAGGAGGGGCAGGCAAAGGGAGATCAAAAGTACTCTTGGCGAGTCACCGAGTGCTTTTGGCTACCTCAAGCTTCTCACCGAAGGTGAAAGAATTCACCTATCAGATAAAACACGAAATTAAATGCGAGATGGGGACATTAGGCAAAATTCCAAGTGGTTCGGGGAGTTCAACCTAGCTCACCAAATGACCCAATGTGCTTATTCTCGATCCATACTCTTGAATTCATTCCCGCAAAATATACTTCTACTTAAAGCACCAACATACGGGATTTCAACAATTTATGCAAGTTGAGCAATATTTTTGAATTAACACAGATATAAATGAGACCATTCAGAGAGACCCATCACATTTCAACAAGATAAGGATGCTGCAAATAAGTATATATCCTATAGAATAATTTTTGGGTTTCAGAATACTGATATACCGTGAGTTTACGGTATTTCTAATATATTTCACTTAAGAGTTGTGTATGTCTAGGTCCTTTTAGTATTGGTTTTTATGTGTTTTAATCATATGTTGCAGGAAAGATGTTCAGGCGCGGAAGTAAAGAGACAGCTGAAAGAGATGCAGAAAAGGACATCTACAGAGTAATCTACGGACCGTAGGTCTAGTGACGCTCCGTAGATGGTGGCCGTAGATCAGCAGCCAAGGCATGGAGGCAAATCAGGGAAATCTGACCAAGTGTGGA
>JAJOOS010011932.1:0-25756 GCA_029582725.1 Solanum chiquidenum
AGTAGGTGCATCACCTACTTGAGCTATATGGATCTAGTTAAAAAGGCCAAGGTTTATGGATCAGATTTGGGCCTATGTTAATTGACTCACTTGAGGCCAAAACTAAGTTAAATAAAAGGAAAAATGAAATTTAAGTCCAGCAGCCAAATCTATCAAGGCCCAATATTTAAGCCCATGTGAAAGCAAGTAGGTGAATCACCTAGTTTGACCTTTTGAGCTACTTGATGTACATAAGCAGGTGCATCACCTACTTGACCAATTAGTGGCTGAAAATGAAGCTTTCTAGTGGATATTCTTAAAGGTGAAGAAAGCTCAATATAAAGATATATTGGTTGCTATTCTCACTCATTTTAACACACATTATTGAGGATTAACTCCAGCTCTTTCTCTCTCTTTTCTCTTAAGGATTAAACAACAGCCTTAAAGTTTTTCTAGGGTTCTTGAAGAAACCCTAATCTCTGCAAGACAAGGTAAGTGAACACACTTATGGATTTAGCTTAATTCTCCCATTTGGATGATTAGGAAAACATGTTATTCATGCTCAAGTATAGGTATAAAGGCATAATATTTCCAGAAGCTATTGTTCACTTCCTTGGTTATTAAGATACTTTTCTCTTCTTCTTTGGTTTAAGTGTGAAGGAAAGTTGAAGTTCTAGAGGAATTCAAGTTATAAGGAGAAGTTGCAGAAATTGAGGTAAGGTGACTGCTCCATTTTCTTCCTCCTTATGTATGAGTTTGAGTGAGGAATTATGGGTGTGCTGTCAAAAAAAACCTCAAGGGGGTGGTGAGTTCAATAATTGGTTGTATGATAAAGAATATTTGAGGTTGTTTTATGTGTATTATTGTTGGTGCAGTTTGGGTAATCTTGGAAAAGGATATATAATGTATGTATTGGGCAGAGAAGGAGGGTGTGGTGATACACATTGTTTTACGGGTTGTATGGGCTCATTATCCGTCAAAGTTAGCTACTGTCGTGATAACTGCTAATTTAAATTTATCACGACTTACAGATTAACACCTAAAAGGGGAGGCTGAATCGTGATAGTTATATTGGTCAGATAATAAGGTATGTAAGGCTATTCGATTCAATATTCTTCGGCATGAAATCTGATACTTGAGATTCATATCAATAAGTGAATTTCCTAAGTTCTATTCCTAGTAAAGGAAACATAGTGGCGGCATATGATCTCCAAATAGCTAACAATATTTCCCCCTCTCCTTAGTGTATAGAATTATTTCATTATATGTTCAGTACTCTATACTTGTGTAATTATCCTCTTATGTGTTGATATAGAAATGGTATTTGCAAAAGCAAGTTTGGTGAATCCTCCTCTTAGTCAGTTGAAGTCAATTGTGTCATTTAAGCTCACAAGTAATGCATTGATGTTAGATAGCTCTTTATGTCATTGTTACTGCCTTGAAGTATTACTTTCATGTCTTCTACTACTGGTTCGTATTTCCAAATATAAAAAATGTTTATGACCATCAAAACAACAATCTCAAAGATTAAAGAATCTAAGTAAAGCAATCTGTATAATTAAGGGTGGCAGCTCAAGGGCGAAAACCTAGCATGGGACGATCCCAATTGGTATAGAAGGGTGGCAGCTCAGGGGCGAAAGCCTAGCATGGGCCGATCCCAATTTGTGTAATTCTGAGGACCGCATCCCAGAGGTTAAAATGCCTAGCATGGGTCATCCTCTTCTACCACTGATCAACTAGTCATTCGTATCACATGCCTTATAAAGATCATAACACACAAAAAGGTAAAGACAAGAATGTCACATACATGATCCAACAAGAATTAACAAAGGTGGTCTTCTGTTCTGATTTATGCACACATATATTAATACTTAGTTTCATTCGAACTCTTATTTTATATATGTTATTGCCTTACATATTCAGTACATTTTATCGTACTGACGTCCCTCATTGGGGACGCTGCATTTCATGTTGCAGGCACAAGTCCTTCAGCTAGTAGACCTCCTAGGTAGGAGCACACGACACTCAGCTACTTTGGTGAGCTCCAGATTGATTCAGAGCTTTACTAAGTCCATGGTAGATTCATTTTGGTATCGTATCGTAGTTAAGAGTAAGGCGGGGTCTGTCCCGACCTACTCTAAGTTTTTTTTATCTTTTAGAGGCTTTGTAGACTTATGTATATGGTTCAGTTGTGGCCTCAACGATCAAGTCTTGTATATAGGTTTTGGGTCAACTTATGTTGGTTTGTATCGTTGCATCCTATGTGAACTTGTCACAAGATTGTCATAGTTATATGCATAGTAAGCACAGGTTACATGTTCGTTCTCTCGGGCCTTTAGGGCATCGGGTGCTTGTCCTTCTTAATGAGATTTGAGGCGTGACGTAAAATGCCTAGCATAGGTCATCCTCTTCTACCACTGATCAACTTGTCATTCGTATCATATGCCTTATAAAGATCATAATACACAGAAAGGTAAAGACAAGAATGTAACATGCATGATCCCATAAATGTGAACATAGGTGGTCTTCTATTTTGATTTATGCACACATATATTGATACTTGGTTTCATTCGAACTCTTATTTTATATATGTTATTGTCTTACATATTCAGTACATTTTCTCGTACTGACGTCCCTCGCAGGGGATGCTGCATTTCATGCTGCAGGCACATGTACTTCAGCTAGTAGACCTCCTCAGTAGGAGCACACGACAGTTAGCTACTTTTGGTGAACTCCAGATTGATTCGGAGCTTTACTGAGTCCTTGGTAGATTCATTTTGGTATTGTATCATAGTTAAGGGTAAGGCTGGGTCTGTCCGTCTTAATGGGATTTGACACGTGACATACTTGACCAATTAGTGGCTGAAAATGGACCAAAAAAGGGAGGTTCTAGAGGATTATTTTTTTATGGTCAAGAAGGCTCCATATAAACCCAATATGAGCTGATCTTTTCACTCATTTTAACACACAAAATTCACAATTTACTTCATCTCTCTCTCTCTTTTCTCTCAAGAGAAGTCTAAAAATTCCTTCTAGGGTTCTTGAAGAAACCCTTATATCTGCAAACCAAGGTAAGAGAAACACTTATGGATTTACCTTAATTATCCCATGGAAGACTAGAAAACATGTTATTCATGCTTAATTATAAGTACAAGGTAGAAGTTCCCACAAGCTACTGCTCACTTTCCTTAATTATTAAGATACTTTTCGCTTCTTTTTTGGTTCAAGTGTGAAGGGAAGTTGAAGTTCTAGAGGAATTCAAGTTATAAGGAGAAGTTGCAGAAATTGAGATTAAAACCTAAAAGGGGGAGGCTGAATCGTGATAGTTGTATTGGCCAGAGGATAAGGTATGTAAGGCTATTCGATTTCCTATTTCTTTGGCATGAATCCAACACTTGTATCACAAGGTAAGCTCTCTAAGTGCCTTGGTAGTGACTGATCCATAGTTACAGTTCCTACTCCCTAGAGCATTAAAGTGAATACTCTAATATGAGTTTATTACTAAATATGCGTGCTTACTCTACCAAGTATTAACATGCAAGGTTTAAACTCATTTCATCGTCAAAGTACCCTTGACACGTATTCCCCTTATACAAATCAAAATGATCCTAGATACACATGGTACATATGTTTATATATTGGATATACATATATGTTACCTTTTCACATGTTCATATGTTCCCTTTATTGGTTATTACTCCCATTGTCTTAGACTATAATGTGACCTCGCAATATCCCTACTTACTTGGAATATGTATCTGTCCTTAAGTTGAATCTGTCCACATTCTCCCTTGGTTCCACGTTGAGTATACCTTGTTTTTTATATTAGTTAGTTAGTATTTGGCTATCATATAGAGTTCCAATCTCTTAGCTGAATGTTAAATGTCTTCACTTGATATGTGCTTCAATTTGAGATGTCAAAATGCTTACTGAGTCATAGAACCTCCTAAGTATTACGTTGGTGTCACATTTTCTTCCCACCTCATTGTCATTTTCGTAAGTCCATATTCGTATGTCTTCTACTACTGGTCCATAGTTCCAAATCTCAACAATGATTATGACCACCAAAACAGCAATCTCAAAAGAGTTACGAACATCAAAAAAACAATATCAAAGATTAAAGAATATAAGTGAAGCAATCTGTATAATTATGGGTGGCAGCCCATGGGCGAAATCCTAGCATGGGCCGATCCCAATTGGTATAGAAGAGTGGCAGCTCAGGGGTAAAAGCCTAGCATGGGCCGATCCTAATTTGTGGAATTATGAGGACAACATCCCAGGGGTTAAAATGCCTAGCATGGGTCATCCTCTTCTACCACTGATCAGCTGCTCATTTGTATCATATGCCTTATAAATATTATAACGTATATCAAAGTAAAGAAAGGAATGTAACATACACGATTCCACAAGTATAAGAAAAGGTGGTCTCTAATCCTTGTATATTGGTATTTGATTTCACTTGATCTCTCATTTTACATATGGTTGTATTATGCCTTACATATTCATTACATTCTTTCGTACTGACGTCACTTATTGGGGACACTGCCTTTCATGCTGCTGGTACATGTACTTAACTAATAGATCTCCCCAATAGAAGCACATGATACTCAGCGGTTGCTGGTGAGCTCCAGGTGGATTTGGGGCTTTGCCGAGTCTTTACTATGCATATTTTCCTAGTGGTACAGTCATGGATTCCAGTAGAGGCTTTGTAGACATTGTAAAGCTATCATCTGTATTCATAGTTTCACTTATCACATGTATCGATTCAGCTAGTCGACATGTATTGTATAAGAAACTTCTCATTGGTAAATCTATTTGCATAGTAGTTTACTTTCTCATCATAGGTAGTGTAAAGCATGTGTTCATATGGTACTTGTCCGTCTCACCTAGGGTTGAGGTGTGACAAAAATGGTGTCAGAGCAGTTCATCCTAGGGAGTCTACAAACCCGTGTCTGGTAGAGCCTTACTTATGAATGTGTTGCGTGCCACATTTATAATTAGGGGGCTGCTTGGACATTTAGGAAATGTTACCTTCCTTCATAATCCAGATCGTGCGATAGAGTGAAGTTAAGAAGTCAATTTCCACTTTAACCTGATCATGTTATTCATATTATGCTTATTGTGGTTAAGGTTATTGCTAGCTAAAATTTCAACATACTAGATTGAGTTCATTTTATTCGACCATCCCACTCAACAAGGTATGTAAAAGCTTTGATGTTATCTGCATCTAAAGTTGCATTTGTACCATTTGTATCACTTGGTTCAATTTTGAAAGATATAGTATATGCTTAAAAAATAATGGGTTACCAAGTTACACATATGAGCTGTAGCATTTCCAAGAACATCTTCTTAGGAGGATGTAACCAACTCTTGAGTTCTATATTTCCTTTATATTTATAGGATCTGTTCCTATATAGGACACTCATACTTAGTCTGTGATGTACATAGAATTTCCAGTGTTACACATGTACTCGAAAATGATGTTGAACCAGTTTCTTTTAGTTGGAAGAAGGCAGTGACACAATTCGAAAGGTAAATGCATCAGTGCAATAGTGTTACTAGAGAGGTACCTAATTGGCTGGCAAGGCCCAAATTCTCACCATATATCATCCCGAATATGTTAATAGTTGGCTTTTTTATATGGTATGTACATTCACCCCGAATAAGTACTAATAACATTTGTATTCTTTCAATGGGTATTAAACTTAGGAATAATTGTGCTAATTGCTGCAAATAATATATGTATGATAGTTCCTATTATAATCTATGTTTTGGCTATAGAGGATTAGTATGTGACTAAAGGGTAAGGTTAACAAAAGGAAAATTGATTAGTTAGACCTAAGTTGTGATTAGTTAGGTTGTATATAGTGGGATTGGAGTACATGAAACTACTAATTTTGATTAAAGGTACTTGTTAGATAGGAATCATGTGAGAATGAAGCTTGAATGACACGGGCCAAATATGTACGTAGATCTTCTAGTTAGAAAGAGATGGGACATGTCAAATCCCCTAAACCTAGGGATGATATGAGGATGCCATAGAGGAGTGAGATAGGTGGCTATGAAAGAGTGATTGCTAAGTGTAAGAGGCAAGAATAAGGTATCAACTCTTCAACCCTAATGAGTTATAAAGGGGCACCCGAGAACAACTTTGTGAACCTTTGTTAGATAGAAAAGTCATTTTTGTATTGATTCCAAGTCTTGATATTTGGTCTTGATAACAACAAGAAAAAAAAGGGGAATAGAAAGGTTACCTAGATAGAAGATACATGGACCTAGTTCATATACATAATTAGTACAAAAGAGAAGTAGAGCATTACATACATGTATAAACTTCCATCAAATTGAATAGAGCTACTACATGATTCATTTAATATATGTCTGCAGTAATTCATCAATCATAGTCCAGTTAGGGGAGATGAAAAATTGATCATATGCTAGTTGTTCTTATTTGCTACCTTGCTTGGGAAAAGTTTCGGATCACCCTCACATGTTATAAAAAAAAATCTATTAGTATGACTAGACCTATCTTGTTAAGCCCAAAGCAGCTAACTCTGAGATGTTATGAATAATGACATAACTTTATAGGTACCTGACATTTACTTGTTATTAGAGTTCATGTTTTATGGTGTGTTCAAGCTTCACTATTTATTTTCTATTTCGACCTTCAAAGGGCACCAGACATTGAGTGTGATATAACACAAGCTAGTAATGAAGGATAAGTTGACCTCGGCCTCCTACTCCAAAAGATGAACTATGGAAGAATTTATTTTTCTATCTTAACTGTATTATTTATATTGACCTAAATGGAAGCCTAGTCCCAATATCAGAACACCTATAAGAATTATTAGGGGATTGAAGAGAGTAGATAGGGAAATCAATTGTATGTTCTTTGAGGTGAGTAAGCCATATAAGCAGAACTATCCCACCCGTGACTTAATGCTTAAGACAATGTATTTGCCGTTAATATGGTAGAGTGGTTCTATAGGATATCTCATAGTTTCCAAAGATTGTCTGTTATATAATTATACATGCTGCATGTTCTATAACTTATCTATTTGTATGTCATTTGCCCTTTATGGATTACTTTCTCACATGTTAACTAATGTCATACATTGCTTGCATGTAAGTGTTATCCGCTTCATAGAACCCTTTTTTATTGCTATATGTTTTTGTAGGACCTTTTTCTTACATGTTATTTATTGCACTGGTTACTTTTCACATGTCACTTGTCCATATTGTGTGGGTACTGCATGCTAATTGAGCATATGCTATGGGAAAAATTAGTGCTTGTGGGTTATACGACTCGTATATCACTTGTTTACATGTCATATGCATCATAAACCATTTCTATATATATTACATGCCTCGTAGCCTATTTTCTTAAACACTACAGGCATTATAGCTTTTCTAGCCACGTGTCATGTGCTGACCTGCTCATAATACATAAGTGTACTTATTGACATGTTAGTCCACCTATCCATGCGATATAACACACTTTCTTAATGTGATTTGTGTTTCGTGTATAGTCTACTTACTTACGTATTATATATTTTGTAGCTTTAGTACTCATGCATCATATGCTCATCTAGTCCACTTCTTATATTCCTTATAGTTCATTCACCCACATGCTACTGTATGAACCATAAGCACGCGTATACCACATATTTCTATAGCTTAATGCCAGTATATCATGTGCTCCCTTATGTTCTAGTATGCTTGTGTGTCATACCCAATGTGACTTATTTATCCATATACTATGCCCCTCTGTGCTTATCGACTTGAGTTTTGAACATCTTGGGAAAATATTTCCTTGTATCATTCGGTAGTGAAGATTTTGACCAGAAAAGGTGGGGCATATAGTAAGTTTTATCACAACCATATATAAATAACTTACCATAATACCTTATACAAAAGTGCGGCATAAAACTTTAGAGTTTATAAGACTCATCTCTGAAAAGAATCATAAGATAAAAGAGAAGGAAAAGTAGATCCCCAATAGGTTAGGCCTATGATTTTATGTGTCCATTCCATATAAAAAAATTGGGAGATACTATAGTTATTCTTGATCCTTCATTGAAGTATTGTGGAAGGACTAGTATATAACATAAGATACTTGGAAATAGATGATGGTCGAGATCCTAAATAGCCATCCTCATTCTAAACAGCAGCATAAAGATCTAAGATCATATGGTCCCCATATATGATCATAAGTCCTACTAGCATTTGTTCATTTGATATGTCATTTGCATGTGTTGTGTTTAGGCATATTAAATTCCTTATTAGTATTAGTTCTACTTGTGTGTCTTCAGAGGATTACATGGTCAAGAAAGAGGTTTAATTTGTAATATTCTTATTCATGAACCATATCTATTGAGACGTCCCGCAAGACTTGTCTATACGTGTTTTAGGTTAGTCTATAGATTTTGGATAGTCCTACTTACAAAGAAATCTCTCGCAAATCTCCAAATGAAATTCCAGGAACCAACTATCAACTACACTTATCATTCGACGACGAATGATCATAAGGGGGGGAGGATGTAACACCCCATATTCTATGTGTACTAGTTCTATTTATATGACGTTTATAGATTGCCTTGTGGTATAGTTGTGGACTCGGTTTCCTGTAACAGCCCGTATTATGCATATGCTTGTTCTATTCTTGTGATACTTGACATAGCCTTATAGTATAGGTGAGGGACCATGTTTCTTATATGATTAGCGTTGGTTTAAACTAGCTCAGAAGGTGATATGATGCCTTGCACGTTTCAGCATGTGTATTGCAAGTTAACTCCAACGGGAGTATTTAAACTCGAGACAGTAAGGTGGTAATTGAGCTTAAAGTTGAAAGTTAGAGCAAAAGGGATTAGTATTTAGAAAATGAAATAAATAAGTGAGCTGCTTGCTTGACTTAACTAAGCTAGTAGGTGACAAGTAGGTGCATCACCTACTTTGACTTATTGACCAGTCCAATGGACCAAGTAGGTGCATCACCTACTTGAGCTATATGGATCTAGTTAAAAAAATCCAAGGTTTATGGATTAGATTTGGGCCTATGCTAATGGACTCACTTGAGGCCCAAACTAAGTTAAATAAAAGGAAAATGAAATTAAAGCCCAGCAGCCAAATCTGTCAAGGCCCTATATATTTAAGCCCAAGTGAAAGCAAGTAGGTGCATCACCTAGTTTGACCTTTTGAGCTACTTGATGTACATAAGCAGGTGCATCACCTACTTGACCAATTAGTGGCTGAAAATGGACCAAAAAAGGGAGGTTCTAGAGGATTATTTTTTTATGGTCAAGAAGGCTCCATATAAACCCAATATGAGCTGATCTTTTCACTCATTTTAACACACAAAATTTACAATTTACTTCATCTCTCTCTCTCTCTTTTCTCTCAAGAGAAGTCTAAAAATTCCTTCTAGGGTTCTTGAAGAAACCCTCATATCTGCAAACCAAGGTAAGAGAAATAGTTATGGATTTACCTTAATTCTCCCATGGAAGACTAGAAAACAGGTTATTCATGCTTATAATTATAAGTACAAGGTAGAAGTTCCCACAAGCTACTGCTCACTTTCCTTAATTATTAAGATACTTTTCGCTTCTTTTTAAGTTCTAGAGGAATTCAAGTTATAAGGAGAAGTTGCAGAAATTGAGATTAAAACCTAAAAGGGGGAGGCTGAATCGTGATAGTTGTATTGGCCAGAGGATAAGGTATGTAAGGCTATTCGATTTCCTATTTCTTTGGCATGAATCCAACACTTGTATTACAATGTAAGATTTCTAAGTGCCTTGGTAGTGACTGATCCATAGTTGCAGTTCCTACTCCCTAGATCATTAAAGTGAATACTCTAATATGAGTTTATTACTAAATATACGTGCTTACTCTACCAAGTATTAACATGCAAGGTTTACTCATTGCATCGCCAAAGTACCTTTGGCACGTATTCCCCTTATATAAATCAAAATGATCCTAGATTACACAAGGTACATATGTATATATATTGGATATACATATATGTTACCTTTTCACATGTTCATATGTTCCCTTTATTGGTTATTACTCCCATTGTCTTAGACTATAATGTGACCTCGCAATATCCCTACTTACTTGGAATATGTATCTGTCCTTAAGTTGAATCTGCCCACATTCTCCCTTGGTTCCACGTTCATGTATACCTTGTTTTTTATATTAGTTAATTAGTATTTGGCTATCATATAGAGTTCCAATCTCTTGGCTGAATGTTAAATGTCTTCACTTGATATGTGCTTCAATTTGAGATGTCAAAATGCTTACTGAGTCATAGAACCTCCTAAGTATTACGTTGGTGTCACATTTTCTTCCCACCTCATTGTCATTTTCGTAAGTCCATATTCGTATGTCTTCTACTACTGGTCCATAGTTCCAAATCTCAACAATGATTATGACCACCAAAACAGCAATCTCAAAAGAGTTACGAACATAAAAAAAACAATCTCAAAGATTAAAGAATATAAGTGAAGCAATCTGTATAATTATGGGTGACAACCCAGGGGCGAAAGCCTTGCATGTGCCGATCCCAATTGGTGTAGAAGGGTGGCAGCTCAGGGCTGAAAGCCTAGCATGTGCCGATCCCAATTTATGGAATTATGAGGACAACATCCCAGGGGTTTAAATGCCTAGCATGGGTCATCCTCTTCTACCATTGATCAGCTGCACTACAAGAAAAACAGTCTCTAAGGAAGGGATATATGGTCCCAGAAAGTCCATTTCTGGTCCCAAAATAATCTTTTGGGATGGGAAAAGGCTGGTCGCCACCCGTCCTAAAATGCATCTTTACTAAAGGTAAATTGGGACGGGTCACTTTAACTAGTCGCTAAATGTTTTTAAAGACGGAAACAAAGCAGGTCGCCAAAATATTTTTAGAGACTAGATATCTCGTCCCAAATAGATAATATTCTTCTTTGAAAACTAGTAATTTTTGGTCATTAAATCCCTTTAGAGACTAGCAACGAACTCATCCTAGATTACTCTTTAGGGACGAGCAACTACCTCGTCAGAGATTAATTTTTCTTGACGTATAACCACGTCATCCTAGATTGTTTTTCGCGACAAGAAACACCTCGTCCTAGTTGAACCTTTAGGGATGAAAAGTTGTATCATCCTAGATTAAACTTTTAGAGACAAGAAACTATCTCGTCTTAGATGAACTTTTAGAGACAAGTAAAATTCTTGGTCTTTAATTGACCCCCAATGATTCTGGATCTTCCTTTCACAAATGTATTATATAATCACCCAATAAATATAAGATTGCTACATTAAATCTCCATATAAAAGGCTGATATTAATATAAAAATAGGTAAACATCCCATGGTGTAAGTTTCAATTTTTAATTAACAAAATAAAACTTAGAAAATTAACAATATCCTGAGCTAGACTATGATTAAATGTTTCGCACAAGTTTCCTAGCAAAATAATAATGGTCATGTGCGTCTTCTAAACTGCATCTTGAGTTGTAGCTTGAATCTTCAAAAAAGAACTCTAAAGTACACCAAGGGCTATCCAAAAATAACAACAATCTGCAAGTGCATAAGAAGAATTGATTAAGAAAACTTTGAGATGCTTTCACAAAGAATCCAAATCTATATCAGAAGCACAAATTCAGCGACATAAGCTAGTACAAATGGACAAACTCTCCACCAAAAAGATTTATATTCTATTTTAGGGGAAACAAGTTGTTGCGGAAGAACTAAACAAGCATGATATCACTGTTTCAGGAAGACATGAGCAGGTTATTGTTGTAGCAGGGGAAACAAACAAGTTATCATTGTTTTCTTCTTATCATTAATCCTTGTAGGAGACAAAGAATCTCAAACTGTGTGCCTACAATTGTACGTGTAGAAAATGAAAAACAGAGATAAAGAAGATAATAATCTTTTAAACAATTATATCATCCTTATTTTCAGACATAGAAGTAGATGATGAGTTGCTAGGTAGTAAAGAAGCTGATAAGCAATGACCACCAACAATAACACCATTCAACCTAAGAAGAGAAAAATACATAACAAAGTTACAACAAGTATATTGTCACCCCTTCTAGTAAATGCATGGTTAAATTGGGAACAAGATGTGCAACAATTTGATTTCAGGTGGCATAAATAAAATCCGTGACCAAATAATAGATGAAATATCATATATTTTCAACCAGTGTCCACCAATAATGGAAGAACAATATGTTCTGCTAAGGAAAAGAGGAAGGAAGAAAATGAACTGAGAAGATGTCAATATCAGTCTTCTTGTATTTTTTCTCTCTATTAATATCAGTCTCTCATAGTTTATCATATGCAAACAATAAGGTACATGCAAATAAAATGGAGTATGGATGCAAATGGTAAGTGAAAAACTATATGGAACAATAAGGAATATGATTAATTGTGATGCTGTAATAAAGCAAAGTCGTACAGGACCACAGATGAATTCTATAGCTTAAAACCTGGAACTGTAAAACAACTCCAGATTTCACTTATTACACTTACCTTGTCAGCTGTCTACAATTGCAAACCTTTAAGAGCTTTTGGTCTTGGACTGTGGAGATTGTTTTCAATCATTGCATAATTATTTTTGATATTAGGCAAACATCCTTTGTTAGAAATTTTGTTCCTTGTGTTGTGGTATATAGAAAATAATCACTTTTGTTACTACAAGTTGATAAAGACTTCAATATAAAAATCTTTGTGTTTTATAATCATCAACTAATCAAACGACAATCAAATATCCATTCATACAAGGAAGTTTGGTGTCCATTGAAGAAGGGAAATCAGGAAGCAGAGAATAACATGAGCAGGGTGTCCTCTTAGTTATTTTTCAGAAGAAAAAAAGCTTTACTTTATGGGTTATGTGATTTTTTGAACACACAATATGATACAAACTTGAATACACTTCAATAAATCAAACCATCAATTAGAATCTGAACTCAATAAAACAAGAAACTTGGGCAAAGTTGAATGACCTAACAGAGAACAAGAAAAAAAGAAAAGAAAACTTACCAAAATTTTGTAGTAGAGAGAAGCAAATAGAGACGTTGATGATCAATAGAGAGGCTTTGAGGAAGAGCTGGATAACCCTAGGCAAAACCTACACCTGATCGAGATGAAAAAGAGATAGCGTGTGTTCTTGAGAATACGTAAAGGCAAAGTTAAAACCATTGGGTATTGAGAGAAAACATAGCGTTTTTTTTTTTAGATATTTAGGACATAAGGTTATTTATTTTGGCGCCTACTTTTTCAGGAAAAAAAGTGTATTTTAGTAAAAAATTTAGGGTTGTTTTGGCGGTGTGCTCTCCCGCTAACGCTCTCAATTATACAATTAGGACTAGTTATTAATATTTTTAGGGACCAGCTTTCGCACCTTCTCAAAAAGATATAGCTTTTAGGACCGAAATATAATCTCGTCCCAATATGTATATTTTTAGTGATGGGATTATTAACTCGTCCCTAAATGTTGGTCATAAATAAGCCTTTTTCTTGTAGTGCTGGTCATTTGTATCATATGCCTTATAAAGATTATAACGTACAACAAAGTCAAGAAAAGAATGTAACATACACGATTCCACAAGTATAAGCAAAGGTGGTCTCTAATCCTTATATATTGGTATTTGATTTCACTTGAGCTCTCATTTTACATATGGTTGTATTATGCCTTATATATTCAGCACATTCTCTCGTACTGACGTCCCTTATTGGGGACACTGCCTTTCATGCTGCAGGTAAATGTACTTAACTAATACATCTCCCCAATACAACCACATGATACTCAGCGGTTGCTGGTGAGCTCCAGGTGGATTTGGGGCTTTTTCGAGTCTTTACTATGCATATTTTCCTAGTGGTACAGTCATGGATTCCAGTAGAGGCTTTGTAGGCATTGTAAAGCTATCATCTGTATTCATAGTTTCACTTGTCACATGTATCGGTTCAGCTAGTCGACATGTATTGTATAAGAAACTTCTCATTGGAAAATCCATTTGCATAGTTGTTTACTTTCTCATCATAGGTAGTGTAAAACATGTGTTCATATGGTACTTGTCCGCCTCACCTAGGGTTGAGGTGTGAAAAAAGTAAAGCAAAGATGTAGGCAGAAGATGTAGAGATTTCCTATGGGGTGGGTCAGATTTTAAGAAGAACATGTCACTAGTTTCATGGAGTACAACTTGTCTGCCTACAATGCTTGGAGGACTTAATATCGAGGAATGCAGTTTATGGAACCTTGCCACTCTTGGTAAGTTGCTTTTGCAATTAATTGTTAATAAGGATTCAATGGGTTAAGTGGGTGCATGGTGTGTATATGAAAGGAGACATAAAGCTCTTGTAGATAGAAGTTGGTTCTTTTGGAAAATCCACTCCATAAAAGTAATAATACAAATCTGGTATGTGCAAAATAGGTACAGAAGCAGCACAAGATAGGAAAAATGTTTAACATTCAAAGAAAGAAATAGAAGCAGTTTTAGAAACAAGTAGTAGCTGCGACTTGGGGCAATGATCTGCCATACTTTGAGAGCCTAGACCTAATTTTTTTAAAAGAGTGTAACTAGCATTTACAACAATGGTTCATCTGTGTCAGCAATAGGTCAGCCCTTTAGTGTTAAAGATTTATCGTTTCCAATCGTCCAAAAATTTAACTAACAAATAAGAGCCATAATAATTTCACAATTTAAGACGGCACAATATGATAAGAGCAATGATTCAAAGACTAACTTTTTCACAACCAAAGCATTTGAAAAAGGAAAAAAAGAGTCCAAGCTTCTCTTCCTACTTTATTTATCCTAAAAATTCAAAACAGGGGTTGAACCAGATTTATCTAGACACAAAAAGTGAGTAGAAAACTCAACCTTCAACTGGAAAAAGCTGAAATTGAAGATGGATGAAGGAATGAAGTATTTGATTATGTGAAGAGCTATACAAATCCTCATTGATTTCGCTACATTCTCCTTTTTTTGAAAATCTCACCAATAACATCATCTTATCATATGCTTGCGAAATAAAATACCATACTTTTTAAAAAATAAAGATAAGATAACATGGCAACATTATTAATCTTCCAAAAGTCGCAATGAGCCAACTACACATTGTTAAGGGCTCTTTAAAACTAGAGACTCTCTAAATTCACATATATACAGATAGCTAGATGTACAACACCACAACTAACATAAGAAGTTGAATTGTAGTCTCCCTTTTAGCAAGAAAATCCGACAACACTTTCGTACCAGACTAGCGTTGAAGAAGAAGAAAAATAAGAAGAAGAAGAAGAAGAATAGACTCCATACCTTGATTATTTTTACTGGATGATGGACAATTGAATGGTGTCTTCACTCTATCATGTAGGTATCTCGTGCTAAAGGTCAAGAACTCTTCAACATTGAACCCCTCTACTATACAAGCTTCTGGATAACGTCGATTACGAACAAGACTGTTGAACTTACATAATTTTCTCTCAGTAGAATACATCCAACGAAGATGATTTGGACCACCCAATCTAATTTCATCTACAAAATGGATTGGCGAATGTTCCAGTATATCCAAAAAAGATGGAGGAAATAAAATTTCTAGCTCGCATTCAACTTCTTTGATTTTAGTCTGCATTGCCTCAAGATCTGCTCGCCTTATAGTCTTACTGCATATAGCTTTAAATAATTTCCCCAACCTAATCAAGGCTAATGAAATATTCTAAGGTAATCCTTTTTGAACCGCATCTGAAGCAAGTAATGCATTATAAAATGAGCATCGTGGCTTTTGTACCCTGATATTTTCATCTGTTCCACATCCACACGATCTGATATGTTTGAGGAAACTTCACTGCATTCATTGCATAGTCTGAGACTCATCCAACTTCTATCTAAATTATTCATTGATATCTATGTGACACAAAATGATAAAAAAGAATCAAATTTATGAAAGACAATAATGTTTTAAGTACATGGAGAATATGTAGTTTAAAACTCATAGCAATCACAATGTCATTTACAACAAGAATTTCATAGTTTTCCTTAATATATTAAACTAATATCAAAGTTCTCTTGATCAATAGAAAATGTGGAAAAATCTGTATACAAAACTTTGATCCACTTGACCTGCCAAGAAATATTTTTAACAATGTTGATTGAACCCGCTTTCCTTTCTTTTTGATCCCTAAGTAATGGCAAAATACATAGATAGTCCGTCAAAGTTGGCTTCTTTTTCATTTCGACACTTCAATAAAGGTCAGTACTATTAAACGCTCCAACCTTAGAATGTTAAATGATTGATTAGGTTGGACCATTCGATAGGTGTTGGCCTTAGTTGTAGTGTTAAAATAAAAATTGAAGCCAACTTTGACTGGTTATCTATATATATATTTGGAAGTAATCTTACTTTTTATTGTTTTGGGAGTTCAATTGCTACCTGCTTCAGTGATGTTTCAAAATCAATATTTGCTTGGGTAATATACCAAACTGCTCTAATCCTCCTAGTACACCATGGAAGAAGTCTACATTCTGTTCCGTTGAACAAGTAATCACCACTTATTTACCTACAACAAGATACATTATTTACCAAAATATGTGTTCATAAGATAGATTTAGAAAATCAGATGTCATACCAATTAGAAAAACTTTCAAAAATAGCTCATACTCAATAGTAATTTACTTTATATTATCCTAATGAACTACAATTTTTACGATTAGGAAATAATATCAAAGATACTTTTAACTACTAAATGGAAAATAAGAAAAATCATAAAAAGCTTATCATGCTTTCAAGTTTATGTTATTAACGACATATGGACATTCAAGAAATGGAAAATAGTCACTGGATTCACATAAAGTTCAGATCATATTCTAACACACCAATAAATCGCCTTGAGGATTCAATTCATTTCCAAAAAAGAATCCCTACTAATTTTCTTTTTGATAAGAAATCAAGGCAGAAAAGTCTTTAAAAGTGATAAAACAGATTTTTAAGGCGAACAATATTGATACACATGTATTCAACTACTTAAATTATCACATTGATACTCATATTTTTAAACAAAATTATAAGGGAGATTACAGATGTACAAGTTCATTGTAGAAGTAATCCAATCTACTGTTATTTAGATTCTTCCCAAATCAACTCTTGCCACCTATTTATTTTACATGATCCACAATTTTCATCAATATGCTGCTTATAAAATTTGCAACACCAATCACACTTGGGTAAAATCATTACCTAAATTTCTCATTGTATAAGGTACTTAATCATAGAAGTACTCGTGTGATCATACTAGTGCGAATTCATCTCGTATAACAATAAGAAATTGAGGGGCTCGCCAAAACACTCATTGGCATTGAATCCTCAAGTAGATTTCCTTGAACAATTTTAAGATTTTTTCTTTTAACTAATGCTACATCAAACATAAAAACTAAGGAATTCATAGGTCGGTGATTTATTTTACATTTTAACATAATGTCCCTGAAAGCTGTTTTTTGGATCAGTGATATCATGACTGTATTTATCTGAGTTGAGCTAATAAAGTATTGTTAAGAGTTCAATTGGTTATGCTTATTTAACCTAGAATTATATCAAATTTCAGATTTTCATGTCAAAAGTTCTAATATCAACCAGTAGCAAATTTTAGTTTTTTCCATTTTCATGCTAATGTATCTCTTGTTTGTTGGCTCTTCAACAATAATGAAATCAAAATTTCTCACATCCTACTCAAGCGAGAGGTGAAATAAAGGAAGACATCATCAAGGCAAGGCTATTCAAACCCGATTGAAAAACTCATGGAACAAGAAATCCAACATCAATGTCAAGAAAAATATGGTCTAGAGTAATCAATTTCACCATAACTACAAACAAAACTTTAAACCCACAGTAGCTACAATTTAATGGGAAAAAACCCACAATCAGAAAAAAATACATCAAATACACTAACAACACCTCAAAGATTAAACACAAAAGAAGAGATTCCAGAAGAAAACCTCAAGAGCTCAAACTTAAAGTTTCTTCAGCTATACCCTCGATTGAAGAAGACAACCTCCAGCAGTTGAAGAAGAAAACATCAAGATTTCTCAGATTTTACACAAAAAGCTTTAGCCCTCCATTTCGTTAGATTTCACATGAGGTTTGAAGAGAGGTATGTGTTTAGATTTGAAAAAAAAATGGGTTTAACTTTGCCCTAAAATGACAGACATGAAGGCCTCACCATAAGATTAATACCACTGCAAAACTCCACAAGCTTGCCCTAAATGTATGAAAAATTAGGTCAAAGAGGAGAAGAGTGACAACGTTTTTTGTTCTTCTTGTTGAAGAGATGAGAAATGGATTTAGTAAATGTTTTCCTTGTTTGTATCGATATTTGAGAAAGAAAAAAAAATTATATTTAAGAAATTAATTAAAAATAAAGTAGAATGGAACGTTTTTGGCAAGTTTAGCCAAAATAATAGAGGGAAATTATGGAGGGATTTAATAACTGTTCCCATAGAAAAAATTTCCATTAACTGTTGCCATAGATGCCTTTATGGCAACTGCTCTACTAACCGTTGCAATATGTAGGTCTATTGCAACGGTTTTCACACAATGGCAACAGATTTATTAGCTAGCCGTATAAAAAACACCCAACTCCTTAGGCAACGGTTGAAACTATTGCAATAGACCCCCTATAGTAATGGCTTCTTAAGCGTTGCTAAAATATTCGTTGCCGTAGGCCTAATTTCTAGTAGTGTTAGTTTTAGGGGTTTTAAAGGTTTTTAGGGTTTTTTTAGGGTTTCTTTATGTTTAGGTTTAAGGCCAAAGGTTTAGGGTTTAGGCCCTAAGGTATAGGGTTTAAGGTTTAGGGTTTCGGGTTTTAGGTTAAGATTTTTTAGGGTTTATGGTTTTTTTAGATTTATGATTTTTATGATTAGGGTTTTTAAATGTTTTTAAGAAAATTAGTTTTTTTTTCTGATTTTGGATTTCTTAAAATTTAGGGTTACTTCAGATTTAGGTCATAGGATTTTAAGTTTAGTTTTTTTTTAGGGCTTAGGGTTTTAAAGGGATTTATTATATTTTTTGGGGTATTATAGTTTTAGGTATTTTAAAGGGTTTTAGGGTTTTGGGTTTCTTAGTGTTTCATAAGGTTTGGGGTTTAGGGTTTAGCCCTATGGTTTAGAGTTAAGGATTTAGAGTTTCTTAGGGTATATGATTTAGCGTTTAGGATTTCTTAGGGTTTGGTTTTTAAGGATTTTTAGGGTTTAGGGTTTTGGGCTTATGATTTTCTAGGGGGGCTTTTAGGTTTAGGGTTTTAAAGGGTTTTTAAGATTTTTATGGTTTTTTAAGATTTTTATGGTTTTTTACGATTAAGGGGTTCTTAAACCTTAGGGTTTTTATAGGGTTTTTAGGGGTTTTAAATGCTTCTTAGGGTATTTTTTATTTCTTAAGGTTTAGGGTGAAGGATTTAGGGTTTCTTTGGGTCTATAGTTAAGCATTTAGGGTTTCTTAGGATTTAGGGCTTTAGGTCTAGGTTTTTTATTTAATGGTTTTTAAGGTTTTAGGTTTAGTGTTTTTATAGGTTTAGTGTTTTAAAATGTTTTTTCAATATTCTTATGATTTTTTACGTATTATGGGTTCTTAGAGCTTAGTATTTTAGATTTAGGGTTCTTTAGGGGCTAGGAATTTTTAAGGATTGTTTTAGGTTTAGTGTTTTTTAAGGTGTTTTTAGGGTTTGGGGTTACTTGGTGTTTCATAAGGCTTGGGGTTTAGGGTTTTCCCCTAAGGTTTAGGGTTTAGTGTTTCTTAGGGTTTAGGGTTTCTTAGGGGTTTCAAATTTCTTAGGTTTAAGCTTTTAAAGGATTTTTAAGGACATATCTACTATGCTTATGATATGCCCACTCAAGGTTAGCTTGGGGTCACTCGTGATCTTAGGTACCGTGTTACTTCAAAATGGTAACCTCGGGGTGTGACAAAAACTATGTCTGAATAAAAGCCTCTAACTGACTAGAGATGCTGGGACATGCCCCCCGCTAACTCTAGCAAAACTGAAACTAAAATGGAAGACTGAATATAAAACATGTCAATCGTCCTCGAAGAATAAGGACTCACCACTGATATTGCCGAATATGGATCAAGAACCGATCTCCACGTGATTTGAATGCTGAGGACATGAACCTACATCACGAGAAGATGTAGCGTAGAATATGTGTCAGTACTTGAAAGGTACTGAGCATGCATGATAGGATAAAGCTGAACAAATTTATATAACTGAAGAAAACATATTGAACAATGATATAATCATAACATGATGAATAAGGTTTAGGTATTTGGTTAAGGGTTTTTAGGTTAGGGTTTAGAGCTTAAGTTTTTCTATGATTTTTTTAGGTTAAGAGTTTTTTTCGATGTAGGATTTTTAAAGATTTTTTAGGATCATTATTGTTGTTACGGTTTAGGGGTTCATAGGGCTTAGGGCATAGAGTTTTAGATTAAGGAATTTTTTTTAGGGTTTTTAATGTTTGTTTTAGGGATTTTTTGTTTTAGGGTTTTTTTATGTTTAGAGTTTAGGCCAAAGGTTTAGGGTTTAGGCCCTAAGGTATAGGGTTTAAGGTTTAGAGTTTCGGATTTTAGGTTAAGAGTTTTTTAGGGTTTATGATTTTTTTAGATTTATGATTTTTATGATTAGGGTTTTTAAATGTTTTTAGGGTTTCTTGAGTTTTTTTAAGACTTTGGATTTCTTAAAATTTAGGGTTACTTAGGATTTAGGGCATAGCATTTTAAGTTAGGTTTTTTTTAGGGCTTTGGGTTTTAAAGGGATTTATTGTGAATTTTTGGGTATTATAGTTTTAGGGTTTTTTTAGGGTTTAGGTTTTCTTAGAGTTTAGGGTTTCTTAGTTTTCATAAGGTTTGGGGTTTAGGGTTTAGCCCTATGGTTTAGAGTTAAGGATTTAGAGTTTCTTAGGGTATAGGATTTAACATTTAGGATTTCTTAGGGATTCGTTATTTTAAAGGTTTTTAGGGTTTAGGGTTTTGGGCTTAAGATTTTCTAGGGCTTTTGTAGGTTTAGGATTTTAAAGGTTTTTTAGGATTTTAATGGTTTTTTATGATTAAGGGGTTCTTAGGGCTTAGAGTTTTAATAGGGTTTTTAGGGTTTTTAAATGTGTCTTAGGGTATTTTTATTTCTTAAGGTTTAGGGGTTTCATAGGGTAAAATGTCACGCCTCAAATCCCATTAAGACGGACAGGCACCCGATGCTCTAAAGGCCCGAGAGAACCATCAAGTAACCTGTGCTTACTATGCATATAACCATGACAATCTTGTGACAAGTTCACATAGGATGCAGCGATACAACCCAACATAAGTGGACCCATAACTTATATACAAGACTTGGCCGTTGAGGCCACAACTTGTTAAGACGCAACTGAACCATATACATAAGTCTACAAAGCCTCTAAAAGATAAAAAAAAACTTAGAGTAGGTTGGGACAGACCCCGCCTTACCCTTAACTACGATACAATACCAAAATAAATCTACCAAGGACTCAGTAAAGCTACGAATCAATTTGGAGCTCACGAAAAGCAGCTAAGTGTTGTGTGCTCCTACTGAGGAGGTCTACTAGTTAAAGTACTTGTGCCTGCAACATGAAATGCAGCGTCCCCCTCAAGGGACGTCAGTACGAGAAAATGTACTTAATATGTAAGGCAATAACATATATAAAATAAGAGTTCGAATGAAACCAAATATCAATACATGTGTGCATAAATCAGAACAGAAGACCACGTTTGTTAACTCTTGTGGGATCATGCATGTTACATTCTTGTCTTTACCTTTCTATGTGTTATGATCTTTATAAGGCATGTGATACGAATGACCAGCTGATCAGTGGTAGAAAAGGATGACCCATGCTAGGCATTTTAACCCCTGGGATGCGGTCCTCACAATTACACAAATTGGGATCGGCCCATGCTAGGCTTTCGCCCCTGAGCTGCCACCCTTCTATACCAATTGAGATCGGACCATGCTAGGCTTTCGCCCCTGGGGCTGCCACCCTTAATTATACAAATAGCTTTACTTAGATTTTTTAATCTTTGAGATTGTTGTTTTGGTGTTCATAATCATTTTTTATATTTGGAACTATGGACCAGTAGTAGAAGACATGCAAATAATACTTCAAGGCAGTAACAATGACATAAGGAGCTATGTAACATCAATGCATTACTTGTGAGCTTAAATGACACGATTGGCTTCAACTGACTAAGAGAAGGATTCACCAAACTTGCTTTTGCAAATACCATTTCTATACCAGCACATAGGAGGATAATTACACAAGTATAGAGTAGTGAACATATAGTGAAGTGATTAGATACACTAAGGAGAGGGGGAAATATTGTCAGCTATTTGGAGATCGTACGCTGCCACTATGTTTCCTTTACTAGGAATAGAACTTAGAAAGTTCACTCATTGATATTAATCGTAGGTATCAGATTTCATGCTGAAGAATATTGAATTGAATAGCCTTACATACCTTATCCTCTGACCAATACAACTATCACGATTCAGCCTCCCCTTTCAGGTTTTAATCTACAATATAAGTCATGATAAATTTAAATTAGCAGCTATCACACCGTGAGCCTCATAAAACAGTAGTTAACTTTGACGGATAATGAGCCCATACAGCCCTTAAAATAATGTGTATCACCACACCCTCATTTTCTGCCCAATACATACATTATGTATCATTTTCCAAGATTACCCAAACTGCACCAACAACAATACACATAAAAGAACCTCAAATATTCTTTATCATACAACCAATTATTGAACTCACCACCCCCTTGAGTTATTTATGACAACGCACCCATAATTCCTCACTCAAACTCATTTATAAGGAGGAAGAAAGCGGAGCAGTCACCTTACCTCAATTTCTGCAACTTCTCCTTATAACTGATCCATAAACCTTGGCCTTTTAAAGTAGATCCATATAGCTCAAGTAGGTGATGCACCTACTTGGTCTTTTGGACTGGTCAATAAGTCAAAGTAGGTGATACACCTATTTGTCACCTGCTAGCTTAGTTAATTCAAGCAAGCAGCTCACTTATTTTAATTTATTTTCTAAGTATTAATCCCTTTTGCTATAACCTAGCACTTAACTTTCCACTTTAAGCCCAATTACCACCTTACTGTCTCTTTAAATACTCCCGTTGGAGTTAACTTGCAGTACGCATGCTGAAACGTGCAAGGCATCACATCACCTTCCGAGCTAGTTCAAACCAACACTAATTATATAAGAATCATGGACCCTCACCTATACTATAAGGCTATGTCAAGTATCACAAGAATATAACAAGCATATGCGTATTACGGGCTGTTACAAAGTAGGTGATGCACCTGCTTATGTACATCAAGCAGCTCAAAAGGTCAAACAAGGTGATGCACCTACTTGCTTTCACTTGGGCTTAAAAATATATTGGGCCTTGACAAATTTGGCTGTTGGGCTTTCATTTCATTTTCCTTTTATTTAACTTAGTTTGGGCCTCAATTGAGTCCATTAGCATAGGCCCAAATCTGATCCATAAACCTTGGCTTTTTTTAACTAGATCTATATACCTGCTTATGTACATCAAGCAGCTCAAAAGGTCAAACTAGGTGATGCACCTACTTGCTTTCACTTGGGCTTAAATATATTGGGCCTTGACAGATTTTGCTGCTGGGCTTTAATTTCATTTTCCTTTTATTTAACTTAGTTTGGGCCTCAATTGAGTCCATTAGAATAGGCCCAAATCTGATCCATAAACCTTGGATTTTTTTAACTAGATCCATATTGCTCAAGTAGGTGATGCACCTACTTGTCGCCTACTAGCTTAGTTAAGTCAAGAAAGCAACTCACTTATTTTATTTCATTTTCTAAATACTAATCCCTTTTGCTTTAACTTAGCACTTAACTTTCAACTTTAAGCTCAATTACCACCTTACTGTCTCGAGTTTAAATACTCCCATTGGACTTAACTTGCAATACACATGCTGAAACGTGCAAGGCATCACATCACCTTCCGAGCTAGTTTAAACCAATGCTAATCATATAAGAAATATGGTCCCTCACCTATACTATAAAGCTATGTCAAGTATCACAAGAATAGAATAAGCATATGCATAATACGGGCTGTTACAGGAAACAGAGTCCATAACTATACCACAAAGCAATTTATAAGCATCATATAACTAGTACACGTAGAATATGGGGTGTTACATCCTCCCCCCCTATGATCATTCGACCTTGAATGATAAGTGTAGTTGATAGTTTGGTTCCTGGAATTTCATTTGGAGATTTGCGAGAGATTTCTTTGTAAGTAGGACTATCCAAAATCTATAGACTAACCTAAAACACGTATAGACAAGTCTTGCGGGACGTCTCAATAGATATGGTTCGTGAATAAGAATATTACAAATTAAACCTCTTTCTTGACCATGTAATCCACTGAAGACACACAAGTAGAACTCATACTAATAAGGAATTTAATATACCTAAACACAACACATGCAAATGACATATCAAATGAACAAATTCTAGTAGGACTTATGATCATATAAGGGGACCACATGATCTCAGATCTTTATGCTGTTGTTTAGAATAAGGATGGCTATTTAGCATCTCGACTGTAACACCCCTCAAAATGAAATAGGATAAATGAGAGCCTCACATGGGGTTTATGCATTAATAACTTGTTAAAGTAATGAGGAATAGATTTTTAAGTCAGTTTTAAAGAGTTTGGAAGTCAAACGTCAAGGGACGACCAAGATGTTCGGAAACTAGTCTTTTATGTATTGGTTTGTTTTAGTATGTTGTTCATGTTTTTATGTGTTTTTTGGAGTCTAAAATCAGTGGAGGTGACCCTAGTGTCTTAATAAATGTTTTTAGGGCCAAAACGTTCGATTACGACGCACCGGGACCCCCCTAAGGGTCCCCGGGAGGACCCCAACCCTTGGCCAAGCAAGCTGCCAAGGTAGCTTGCAAGTTGTGCTTGGAGGGAGTGGCTCCGCGTCGCGGACCTGCTCCACCAAGGGACCAAAAGTGTCTCCGCGACGCGGAAACACAGCGGACTCTACTGTCTCGGGATTTAATTTCTAGAAACTTGCGGGAACACCTCCGCGTCGCGAACTTGTTTCCCGACGAAATCTGCGAAAATAGAACTCAAGTTTGACTTGGTTAAATGGTCCAACTAAGTGAAGGGTAGTTTGGGTACTTTGGGGAATTATTATAAACTGTTATTATACCTATTTTAGGGTATTTTAGGGTGTTAAAACCCCTAAACCTAGAATTAGACCCCATTCTTCAATTGACCCTTCCCTCTCCAAAAAGATTCTCTCAAACCTCCATTGAAGACCTTGACGAAGTTCAAGCTAGAAGATGGGTTTTCAACGGATTTCTTCTTCAATTTCATGGGTCTTCAATAATAATTAAGGTATGGTAACTCTTGATTCTTGAATCACCTTTCATTCAAGGAGTTCTATCAAAGATTTTCAAAAGTGATTCAAAGACCAAAATTCCCAATTTTCAGTCTAACCATGGGTTCTTTGTCAAACGATTTTCTAAATCATTCTATTGATGAATTGATGTGGAATTAATGTTTTCATGATAATTTTCAACGGAATTCTTGAAGAACCCATGATCCCCTAATTCTCTAAAATTGGCCTAGGATGTGGGTCTTTGTGAATATGATTTATATTGGTGAAATTATGTTTAGATTAGATTGGATTGATGTTTCCTATGCTTATCTATACTTATTCATGTTGAATTGTTGGTATATTGATGAGTTGAGAA
>JAJOOS010011933.1:0-33667 GCA_029582725.1 Solanum chiquidenum
GCTAAATATAATATATATATATATATATATATATATATATATATATATTTATACAATTCATTTTGTCTATATAAATTTAAAGTATCAGTTTTATTTTATGTTATAAAGGGCTAAAAAAAATGTTGAAATAAAAAAGTAAAGAGTTAAATTGAGAAAAATGATGTCATATCAAAATTTAGAATTATAATTATTGGAATGATGATAAATACTTTATTGATACCAGATAAATTGAAAAAGATGGATATATTAGAAACATAAACTCGATGATTTTATTAACTTTGTCACTAATCGATTTCAACAATAAATTTTATAATTAATTGAATATAGTTATAAAAGTTAAAGGGGCGGTACATGGATTTGGCCTTTATGTGTTGCTGCATGAGTAACTTTCACACTTCATACACCATGATACATAGCGTGTTTGATACTCTCTTAATTCTAAAGCCCCTATGACCCGCCACAAATTTTGATATCTTTTGCCTGGACTTCACAAGAAATTAAATAGGGTCCCTTTGGGATGACATTTGTGTACATTGATATAAAAGTCTTCTACCTCATAGAGGTGGATCAAACATTCACAAGTTGTGGCCTTGTGGGTGCCACTCTGTGCAACTTTATATTTACATGTAGTCACAAGACCAAAGAGGAAAGGGGAGTCAATTCGATATGATTTTTGTTACTTCGATTAAGTTGATTAACCCTTTAATTTACGATGAATCTGGCCTTCTAGCATGTAATTGTTAGTCTAGACTTGTAACAACCTGTTTCCGTCGTTATGAAAAAGCCAACGGGGAAAAAAATTGGGCCGGAAAACTTTTTCGTAGTAACTTGGAATTTTCCAACCTAGTCCAGATTTGGACGAAATCCGAGTCAGTAAGGTCTAGGGAAATCTGGTAACAATTGGATGATCTAATTATGAATTTGATCACATGAGTAGATAGCTAAGACGTTAAGGAACCCGTACGACTTTACATAATTGAATTCGGGTGAGTAGAACTCCCGAAATTGATCTTAGCGTGAACGGGTCGTTTCTGAGTGTAGTTGGTTGAAGGTGTGTTGTGAAATGGGGGTATTGAAATTATTAAATTTCTCACTGGTTCCGTGCAAGCCGCTAAGGCGGGATTTTCTCGCCAGGGCAGGGCGGCTGTAGCAGGGTGAGTACCGCTGTGGCGGGACAGACGCGACTTAAGTCGGAAATAAACCCCAAATATGTTTTATTCTGCATTTTTCAACTTTGAGAGCTAGAAGACTACCCCAGGTGTTTTCTTGATCATTTTTCACCATTCTTAAGATTAAAGGTAACGTTTTAACTCCCAGAATCCATTTTTTGATCCGTAGAATGTAATCTAGAGGGTAATTATTGATGGGGGAGGGTCTTGATCTGGTAATTATGGTGGAAAATGCCCTAATTGGGATAGTGGGATCATGGGTTTGATCTAGGGTTGATAGTGTTGACTTTATTCCAGGTAATTAAATCTTGTTTATTGATCCTAGCATTAAATTGATTGTTTGTAGACCAAGAACAAGCGAAAAGAATCCGGAAAGCGAAGGATCAAGTTTCTTAGGGGATTTCAAGTTTTGTTCGAGGTAGGTGATGGTTGTGATTTCATGTTGTGTGATGTATGTTTGTTCTTGCTTCATTATAATACATGTATGTATGTGAATATTGCATTATTGATCACACTAATTGTAAATGAGGATAGATGAATGATGACTTCCATGAATCATGACTTGATTGTATGATTATGAGAATGTACTTTGTGATTGTGATTGTGGCTTGTTGAATGGATCGAGTGTTGCGTTCCGACACACTAACTTGGATCGGTTGCCACGTTTCGGCTTAAACATGGGATTGGTTACCACGTTCCGGCATAAATATTGGATCGGGTACCACGTACCGGTACGCTAAATAGTTTGGGTGTGGGTTCCACTAGAGGACCATTGGCTTGACATAACTGTGTAATTGAGAATTGTGAACTTGATCGTTATTAGTAATGGTATTGATATTATATATATTTGGTGTATGCATGTTATTATTATGTTGTATTGACTTATGTATGTTGCATTTATTGGGATAGCCGCGTGATCCTACCATTACACTGTGGTTGTGTACTGATACTGCACTTGCTCTTTTTTTGTTGAGTACAGGGCATCTTCCGGCGGCTATTGGCAGACCACGCTTAGAAGATCAGTGATCATTTTGAATTCAAGGGTGAGCCATTTCTTCCGGGATGCCATGAGTTCTCTACTGTTTATGTCCACATTTTCTGACTTAGACTAGCTCCTTAGATTTCTTATGTTAGTATGGGGTTGTACCCCTTCTTGTTTAGACATATGGTTCTTGTTAGAGTTTTGGTACATTGACTTTCAAGTTCTAGGTGTTATTCCACATTTGTTTTGATTAGACTTTTAATTTGGAGTTTATGGAAACTCTCTATTTCTTTTCCTTAGCATTTAAACCTTCTTTTGTATCTTTAAATGCCTTAGTTTTGATTAAGTTGCGTAGTTCTTTGGTTAGCTAATTAGTATTAATGGTTCTTCCACCGGAGGGTTAGTGTGGGTGTCAATCACGATGGTTTGGGTCGTGATAAAGTTGGTATCAGAGCCTAGGTTCGTTGATCTCGATGTACCAAAACAAGTCTAGTAGAGTCTTGTTGAATGGTACGAAGACGTTTGTACTCTTCTTCGAGAGGCTATAGGACTTTAAGAAATCTCTCTATTTTCTCTTGTCTCCTTTCATGCTATAACTTGATTCTAATTGGTATCTGGCGATTCAAATTTGTATCTAACCTCCTTCATTCTTCTGTCCGTAGATGGTTAACATTAGGTTCAACGGCGTAAAGCCCGTAGCTCCCGTCAATGCTCCAATTGAGGAATCTGCAGCGAGAGGTCGTGGTCGAGGCAGGGGTAGAGGAAGAGCTAGGGGTAGAGACCGAGGAAGGGTGACACCTACTAGGGATAGAGCACCGGTTGGAGATGCTCCCAAAAATGAAACCCCTCATGTGCACCATGAAGAGGTAGAAGAGAATGTAAAGGTTGAGGAGGAGAATGTTGGACAAGAAGAAGAAGTGCAGGCTGAGACTACAGGTATTCCTCTTTAGACCCAGTGTTAGCTCAACAAATCATGTTGTTTTTGAAAGGATTGGTTGTTCCTGGAGTGCTTCCCTCTGTTCAAGCAACTCATGCTCCAACCAATACCCCTATTGATATCACTGTCCCCAATGTGGGTGGAAATATAGGTAATGATGCTTTCTTCCGTCCTTTGTTGGGTTCTGTTATGACTGGTAATGAGCATGAGATGTTGACTAAGTTCTTGAAGTTGAAACCGCCTGTGTTCCATGGTTCCGAGAGTGAGGATGCATATGAGTTCATCCTAGATTGCTATGAGAGGCTTCATAAGTTGGGAATTGTCCATCAACATGGAGTTGATTTTGTGACTTTTCAGCTTCAAGGTGGGCTAAGCAGTGGTGGAGAGCTTATGTTAACTGCAGATCTTCAGTTTTACCCCCACTCACTTGGACCCAGTTACATGCTTTGTTCTTGGAAAAGTATGTGCCTCGGACTTTGAGGGATCGTAAGAAGAATGAGTTCATGGTTTCGGAGCAAGGTGGTATGTATGGGGCTGCTTATGAGGCCAAGTTCCATGCCTTGTCTAGATATGGTACGCAATTGGTGACTACTGAGGAAGAGAGGATCAATTTATTTATTAAGGGACTAAATTCTGAGTGGCAAGTATTGTCTGTTCATATGACCTCTGTAGGAAAAAGCTTCAATGAGGTAACAGACTTTGTGAAGAAAGTGGAGGGGGTGAGGAGAGACGGTCATGCTAAGGCATTGACTAAGAAAGCCAAGAATTCAAGCAACTTTCAGGGATCTTACTCTAGAGGTTTAGGGAGGCCAACACTTGCAGCCCGGCCAATTCAATCTGCTATGCCTTCTTCTACAGGTAATTACTCCAGAACTCCACCTCAGAATTTGATTCAGGATAGCCAGGGAGCCGCACCTTCGGCAAGCAGCAGGCCATCTTTTGATCGTACATATTACAACTGTGGAGAGCCTGTGCATATGAAGAGAGATTGTCCCCACCCGCGCATGTCGAATTCCATGCAGCAACAATTTAGAGTAATGGTACCTATGGGAAATGATAATAATGGTCGAGGGCGTCCACAAGGTGGGCGAGGAGGAAATTAGCGAGGCCACAGAGGTAGGGGAACTGGTAACGTAGGCAGAGGTACAGTGCAACCAGGTAGGGAAGTCGCTCATCACGATGATAGGGCTCAGTGTTATGCCTTTTTGGGCAAGACCAAGGCAAAGACGTCTGACGCAATGATCACAAGTACTATTCTTGTCTATGAACGAATGGCTAATATGTTATTTGATCTGGGTTCTACTTATTCTTATGTATCCATGTGATTTGCCTCAGAATTTGCTATTATTTGTGATATACTTGATGCCCCCATCCATAATTCTACCTTAGTTGGAAAGTATGTCATAGTCATCTATGTCTATCGTGCTTGTCCTATTTTATTTATGGATTTTCAGACTTGGGCTGATTTGGTGATTTTGGATATGATTGACTTTGATATAATCTTAGGCATGACTTGGTTGTCCCCCTATTATGTTGTGTTTAATTGTAATACTAAGTCTGTAACTCTAGAAATTCCGGGAAGGGAAAAGTTAGAGTGGAAAGGGATGTACAAGCCTAAGCAATTTAAGATCATATCCTCCATTCGGGTTAGGAAACTGGTAGGGCAGGGTTGTTTGGCTTATTTGGCTCATATTCAGGATGTTGAGGTTGAGTCTCCATCTATTGAGTCTATTCCTGTGGTGTCAGAATTTAGAGAAGTGTTTCCTAATGATTTGTCTGGTATGCCTCCAGATAGAGATATAGATTTCTGCATTGATTTAGAACTTGGTACTCGTCCCATTTCCATCCCTCCATATCGCATGGCTCTGACAGAATTAACAGAGCTTAAGGCTTAAATCCAATAACTTCTTGATAAAGGATTCATTCGTCCCAGTGCTTCCCCGTGGGGTGCTCCAGTTTTGTTTGTTAAGAAAAAGGCTGGTAGTATGAGGATGTTTATATATTACTGGCAATTGAATAGGATCACCATTCGAAACAAGTACCCATTGCCTCGAATAAATGATTTTTTTGACAAAATTGCAAGGTGCATCAGTTTTCTCTAAAAGATTGATCTAATGTCTGGTTACCATCAGTTAAAGATTAGGCCTGGGGATGTGCCCAAGATGGCATTTAGAACCCGTTATGGACACTATGAGTTCCTAGTTATGTCTTTCGGTTTAACTAATGCGCCTGCAACTTTCATGAGTTTGATGAAAGGGGTGTTCAAACCCTTTCTCGATTCATTCGTTATAGTCTTCATTGATGACATTTTGGTCTATTCGAAAAGTGAGGAAGAGCATGCCGACCATCTTCGTATTGTTCTGGGTGTTCTTGGGAAACAAATGTTGTATGCTAAATTTTCTAAGTGTGAATTTTGGTTGATTTCGGTTGCATTTTTGGGGCATGTAGTTTCAAAAGAAGGGGTAATGGTAGATCCTCAAAAGATTGAGGTGGTTAAGAATTGGGTTCGACCGAGTTCTGTGACGGAACTTAGGAGTTTTGTGGGGCTCGCTAGCTACTATCGTCAATTTCTGAAGAATTTTGCTTCTATTGCCACTTACTTGAAAAATTTGACCAAAAAGGAGATACCATTTGAATGGACTGAAAAATGTGAGGAGAGTTTTCAAAAGCTCAAGACTCTTTTGATCACCGCACCTATTCTATCACTACCGGTTGAAGGTAAAGACTTTATAGTTTATTGTGATGTTTCACATTCGGGTTTGGGTGCTGTGTTAATGCAGGATAAGAATGTTATAGCTTATGCATCGCGACAGTTGAAGGTGCATGAGAGGAATTATCCAACGCATGATTTGGAGTTGGCAGCGGTAGTGTTTGCTCTTAATATTTGGCGTCATTACCTTTATGGTGTTAAGTGTGAAGTTTTTACTAATCATCGTAGCTTGCAGTATGTTTTCACGCAAAAAGATCTGAATTTGAGACAGAGAAGGTGGATGGAGTTACTCAAGGATTATGATATGACCATTCAATAACATCTGGGTAAGGCTAACGTAGTTGCAGAAGCTTTGAGTCGAAAAGCGGTGAGTATGGGTAGCCTAGCTTGTTTGAGTGTAACTAAGAGACCTTTGGCTAAGGAAATTCAGACCTGGGAGTCTAAGTTCATGCAGTTGGGAATCTTAGAAAAAGGTGGGGTGTTAGCTAGCATTGAAGTTAGGGCCACGTTCATTCAGGAGATCAAGGCCAAACAATTTGAGGATGAAAATTTGAATGAATTTAAGAAGAAGACTGTGATTGGTAAGGCACAAGAAACCACTCTTGATGCGGAAGGTGTGCTCAGTTTTAAAGGAAGGATTTGTGTTCCTTGAGTTGCTGACTTGATTCAGAAATTGTTGACAAAATCTCATGGTTCGCGATATTCCATTCATCCGGGTATGACCAAGATGTACCGAGATTAGAAGCGAATTTATTGGTGGCCGAGCATGAAGAAGGATATAGTGGACTCTGTGGCTAAGTGTCAAAATTGCCAACAAGTAAAGTATGAACATCAAAGGCCTGCAGGTTTGCTTTAGAGAATGTCAATTCCGGAATGGAAATGGGAAATGATAGCCATGAATTTCGTGGTTGGTCTTCCCAAGACTTTGGGAAAATTTAATTTTATTTGGGTATTGGTTGATAGATTGACTAAATCAGCCCATTTTATTTCGGTAAGAATAGATCATAATGCTGAACAATTGGCTAAGGTTTATGTGAAAGAGATAATGAAGTTGCATGGGGTGCCCCTTTCTATCATCTCAGACCGTGGTTCGCAATTTACCTCCAACTTTTGGAGGAAGTTACATGATGAATTGGGCATACAACTCACTTTTAGTACAACCTTCTATCCACAGAAGGACAGGAAGACAGAGAGGACTATTCAAGTGTTAGAAGACATCTTGAGGGCTTATGTGATTGATTTTGGAGGACATTGGGATAAGTTCCTACCATTGTGTGAGTTCTCCTATAATAATAATTATCACTCCAGCATTGATATGGTACCATTTGAGGCATTTTATGGGAGGGGATGTAGATCACCCATAGAATGGTTCGAGGCTGGAGAGGTGAAACCTTTAGGGGTTGATTTAGTGAAGGATGTTCAAGATAAAGTGAGGAGTATTCAAGCTAAACTTTTAGCAGCCCAGAGTAGGCAGAAGAAGTATGCAAACGATAAGGTGAGAGACATGACATTTCAAACTGGTGAGAATGTTCTTCTTAAGGTGTCACCCATGAAAGGGGTGATGAGATTTGGCAAGAAGGGAAAGCTAAGTCCGCGATACATTGGTCCCTTTGAGGTTCTTGAATGTGTAGGGCCAGTGGCTTATAAATTGGCTTTACTTCCTAACCTATCGGGAGTTCATCCGGTATTTCATATGTCCATGTTGAAGATGTATCATGGTGACAGGGATTACATCATAAAATGGGACTCAGTTGTGTTAGACAAAGACCTTCAATATGAGGAGGAACCGATTGCAATTCTTGATCGTGATGTCCGGAAGATGAGGACCAAAGAGATTAATTCCATGAAAGTTCAATGGAAGCATCTTCCAGTTGAGGAAATTACTTGGGAAACCGAAAAGGACATGCGAGACAAGTATCCCCAGTTGTTCGTCGATATAGGTACTATACCATTCTCTCTTTAGCCTATTTTTCCTAAGTTTGTCACTCGGGGACGAGTGATGGGTAAATTGGTATCTATTGTAACGATCCGTTTCCGTCGTTATGGAAAAGCCAACGAGGAAAAAAAATTGGGCCAAAAAACTTTTTCGTAGTAACTTAGAATTTCCCAACCTAGTCCAGATTTGGACAAAATCGAAGTTAGTAAGGTCTAGGGAAATCTGGTATCAATTGGGTGATCTAATTATGAATTTGATCACATGAGTAGATAGCTAAGACATTAAGGAACTCGTAAGACTTTACGAAATTGAATTTGGGTGAGTAGAACTCTCGAAACTGATCTTAGCATGAAAGGGTAGTTTTAGAGTGTCGTTGGTTGAAGGTGTGTTGTGAAATATTATTAAATTTGCTCACTGGTTCCGTGCAAGCCGCTAAGGCGGGATTTTCCCGCCAGAAGGGGCCGTTGTAGCGGGGTGAGTACCATTGGGGCAGGACAGACGCGATTTAAGTCAGAAATAAACCCCAAAAATGTTTTATTCTGCACTTTTCGACTTTGATAGCTAGGAGACGACCCCATGTGTTTTCTTGACAGTTTTTCACCATTCTTGAGGCTAAAGGTAAGGTTTTAACTCTCTAAATCCATTTTTTGAGTCGTAGAATGTAATCTAGCGAGTAATTATCGATGGGTGAGAGTTTTGATCTGGAAATTATGGTGGAAAAAGCCCTAGTTGGGATAGTGGGATCATGGGTTTGATCTAGGGTTGATAGTGTTGACTTTATTCTGGGTAATTAAGTCTTGTTTATTGATCCTAGCATTAAATTGATTGTTTGTAGACCAAGAACAAACGGAAAGAATCCAAAAAAAGGGAAGGATCAAGTTTCTTAGGGGATTTCAAGCTTTGGTCGAGGTAGGTGATGGTTGTGATTTCATATTGCGTGATGTATGTTTGTTCTTTTTTCATTTTAATACATGTATGTGAATGTTGCATTATTGATCACACTAATTGTAAATGAGGATAGATGAATGATGAATGCCATGAATCATGACTTGATTGTATGATTATGAGAATGTACTTTGTGATTGTGATTGTGGGTTATTGAATGTATCGGGTGTTGCGTTCTGACACACTAACTTGGATTGGTTGCCACGTTCCGACATAAATATGGGATCGATTGCCACGTTCCGGCATAAACATTGAATCGGGTACCACATATCGGTATGCTAACGGTTTGGGTGTGGGTTTCATGAGAGGACCATTGGCTTGACATAACTGTGTAATTGAGAATTGTGAACTTGATTGTTATTCATAATGGTATTGATATTGTATATATTTGGTGTATGCATGTTATTATTATGATGTATTGACTTATATATGTTGCACTTATTGGGATAGCCTCGTGATCCTACCATTACATTGTGGTTGTGTACTGATACTGCACTTGTTCTTTCTTTGTTGAGTACAGGGCATCTTTCGGCTGCTATTGACAGACCTTGCTTAAAAGATCAGTGATCATTTCGAATTCAAGGGTGAGCCAGCTCTTCTGGGCTTCCATGAATTCTCTTCTGTTTATATCCACATTTTCAGACTTAGACTAGTTCCTTAGATTTCTTATGTTAGTATGGGGTTGTACCCTTCTTGTTTAGACTTATGGTTCTTGTTAGAGTGTTGGTACATTGACTTTCAGGTTCTATGTGTTATTCCACATTTGTTTTTATTAAACTTTTGATTTGGAGTTTATGGGAACTCCCTATTTCTTTTCCTTAGTATTTAGACCTGCTTACGTATCTTTAAATGCCTTAGTTTTGATTAAGTTGTGTAGTTCTTTGGTTAGCTAATTAGTATTAATGGTTCTCCCACCGGAGGGTTAGTGTGGGTGCCAATCACGATGGTCTGGGTCATGACAAGACTTTAATTTTAGTATAGAGAAACCTAGAAACCCCACAAAAATTTGTTCTTAAATATATGAGTTGTTCAAGAGATATTAATAGTATTATAACTTCATGAATGAGATTGGATTGATCATAGAAATGTCCAATTTGATAGAATGGCCCGTTAATTATTCGTTAGACCTTCTATAAAAGTAAAGTTAGGTGGATTAGACTATCTTCGTTTGAGGTTAAAGTAACATTATACTTCATTTTTATTAGACTATGAGAATTCTAAGGCATTGAGAAAAAAGAAGACTCTGACAATTTAGCTTGTCCACTTCCAATTCGTCGGGTGAGGTAGAATACAATTTACTTGAAGTTAGACATTGCTTAGTTGCCTATATTTAATATTAGTTCTATTGCATTTTGATTGGTCTTGAATATAGTCGTTGTTATTTAGGATGGAATTATAAGTGTTGCTTGTAAGATTAAGCATGCAAATCATTGAATTGATTATTTGTTGATGTTTTTATGGAATATGAACTTGTAATTATTCTATATTTTGATAATGGTATAAATGATGATTTTGTGTCTATGTTATGCTTGATGTGTTACCCTGAGAGGTAATTAGAGAGATTAGCATATTGAAATATGCAAATAAAGTGAGTATATAACCACTATATAAATGATGAGTGACTAGAGTCTGATGTGAGCTTACGAAGAATGATTTGTGTAGGATTGGATACCACGTTGGTATGGTAAATGGACACTTAGGATTCCCTATAGGTCATAACTAGATGGACAAGATTAAAACCCTTTAGCATTTGTGTATAGATGATAGAGAGACTTAAGATTGTGAGAGATGTGTTAGTGATTCCTAGCATGAGAAGTGATTTATGCAATTGCAAGGTAAAGGTACATATGATTTTCATTTGACTTGTATGTTGAATTGACTTGTTGCATTTTGACAAGCGTCTAATAATTTATGTTGATAAATTATATGGATCGGTGATTGTTGTTTAGTGTTTCATGATTTTACATGTTAATTAAGGTCTAGTAATGTTAAAAGAAGAGTATATGTGCAACTCATATAAAACGATTTTACTTATAATTGCTAAGTGTGAATGAACAATCTTATACTTGATAAATCTTTGGGTTGGATTGTGAATATGTTAAATGGGTGATGATGAGTTGTATTTACATCCATGCGGTACGCTGATGACTTTTGATGAATGGAAGAAGGGTAACTTATGTGTTGACTATGTGCAAATGACTATCTACACATTTTATAACTCTATTATATATTTGCTACTAATCTTAGTCGGCCTATAATGCTTACTAGCACATAGTGTTTGTACTGATGTTGTTTTTGCACTTTTGTTATGAGTGCATATTATGATTCAAAGGTCTCTACCAGACCCCACAATTATTTGAGTTGTTTCCAGATCTGAGGGAGAGCTACTTCCATTAGAGATGTCACATATTATCTTATTTCTGATGTCTTTTTCCCCCCAGATATAGACTCCTTATTTATTAGTTATTACTACTCTTAGACTTGTTAGCTAGATGTTTTAGTATTATGACTTTCAAATTCTGGAATTCTAATTGTTAGATTTCTACATATTGCATTTATTTATTTTGAGACTTAGATTCTACTATGATCTACTTCGTAATTTTAGCTAAAATTGTTAGATGATTGAAGGAATTAGGTTGTTAAGTGTTGGTTCGCCCATTGGTGGGTTGATGTGAGTATCCATCATGGCGGTCGAATTTTTAATTCACATTATTAGTATTAATATTAATATTATAGTTGTTGTTGTCGTCGTCTTCGTTGTTGTTGTTAGCATAATACACACGTGCAAAATACATACACATGACTAATTTTCTCAATTATACGAATGAAGTTCAGATAGATTATTAATCCAACATCACTATTAAAAATTGTTGAAAATGACATGAATCATACCGTCGCGAGTGGCACCCACACTAAACCTGTAATGATCCGAAAGGTCAGTTTTATAAAATTTTATAAAATTACCATTTTATCCCTCTCGATTTTGGCATCGAGTTATTTCTGATTGGATCTTGAAATTTAATTTTGAACTTTGAGTAAAATTTGTAAACTGTGAAAGTTTTTGAATTCAAAAGGCTAAATTAACCCCGAGTCATTATAGTATCTTGATGCTCATCGGGTGTAGCAATAGGTGAAGGTGAAGGTACAAGTGATACTCCAGGATGAACATAACGTTGATTTAATGAAGGAGTACAGTCATAGCATCTGACTCAGTACTAGAATCTCTAAGTCTCAAGCTTTATAGGTGAGGAGATGTAGCAGTACAAGATGGAGTACTAGATGATATTCTATTTGATGATAAGTGTTGTGGGCGAGGCATAATTTTTGAATGTAGGTAAGTGTGGCACCATGGAAATAAGGATTGCGAGGAAGCAGAAGCACCACGTGGTCGACACAAAATTTTTGGTGATTGAGGCATGTCACGACCCAGATCGTCGTGATTGACACTCACACTAACCTTCCAGTGGGAGAACCGTCACTACAACCCAACTAGCCAAATTAATGAAAACGAAAGCATTTAAAGATATGGAAGCAGGTTTAAATGTCTAAAAGAAAATTAGAGAATTCCCATAAACTCCGAAGTTCAAACAAAACTAAACAACTAATGCGGAAAAACAATCCCTAGAACCTGAAAGTCAATGTACCGAAACTCTAACAAGGATCATAAGTCTAAAGGAAATGGGTACAACCTAATTAAAAATGAGAAAGTCTAAAGTACTCGTCTAAGTCTGAAGATGTAGACATAAACAAAAGAGAACTCATGGCAGTCCGGAAGAACTGGCTCACCCTTGAATTCGAGTCGATCACTGATCTTCTAAACGATGTCTGTCAGTAGCCACTTGAACATGCACTGTACTAAAAAAAAAAGAGCAAGTGCAGTATCAGTATACAACCACAATATACTGGTAGGATCACATGGCTATCCCAATCAGTGCAACATACATAAGTCAATACAACATAATAATAACATGCATACACCGAATATATACAATATCAATACCATTACGAATAACGATCAAGTTCACAATTCTCAATTACACAGTTATATCAAGCCAATGATCCTCTCATGGAACCTACACCCAACTGTTAGCTTACCGGTACGTGGTACCCGATCCAAGTTAGTGTACTGGACGTGACACCCAATCCCATATATGCACCGAAATGTGGCACCTGATCCAAGTTAGTGTGTCGGAACGTAACACTCGATCCATTCAACAAGCCACAATCATAATCACAATGTACATTCTCATAATCATACAATCAAGTCATGATTCATGGCATACAATTATTCAATCATCCTCATTTACGATTAGTGTGATCAATAGTACAAATTTGCATACATACATGCATTATAATGAAGTAATTACAAATACATATCACACCAACATGAAATCACAACCATCACCTACCTCGAACAAAACTTGAATCCCTTAAGAAACTTGATTCTTCCCTTTCCGAATTCTCTCCCCTTGTTCTTGGTCTACAAACAATCATAATAATGTGAGGATCAATAAACAAGACCTAATTACCCGGATTATAACCAATAACATCAACCCTAGGCCAAACCCTTGATCCCCATACCCAGGTTAGGGTTTCTTCCACCATAAATCACAGATCAAAACCCTCCCCAATCGATAATTACTCAAGAAACTAAGTTCTACGGATCGAAAAATGGATTCGGGGAGTGAAAACCTTACCTTTAGCCTCAAGAATGGTGAAAACCTGTCAAGAAAACACCTGGGGTCGTTCCTTAGCTCTCAAGGTCGAAAAGTACATAATAAAATATTTTTGGGGTTTATTTCCGACTTAAGTCGCGTCTGTCCCGCCACAACGGTCCGCACCCCGATACAGCTGCCCCGCCCTGGCGGGAAAATCCCATCCTAGCGGGAAAATCCCGCCCTAGCGTCTTGCACGGAAACAGTGAGCAAATTTAAGAATTTCAAACCCCCATTTCTCAACACACCTTCATCCCATGACACTAAAAAAATACCCATTCACGCTAAGATCAGTTTCAGAAGTTCTACTCACCCGAATTCAATTCTGTAAAGTCGTACGGGTTCCTTAACGTCTTAGCTATCTACTCATGTGATCAAAATCATAATTAGATCTTCCATTTTTACCATATTTCCCTAGACATTACTGACTCTGATTTCGTCCAAATCTAGACTAGGTTGAGAAATTTCAAGTTACTACCAAAACTTTTCCTACCCAAATTTTTTCTCCGTTGACTTTTCTATAACGATGGGAACAGATCGTTACAAGGCACAACAAATAATAGTTGTACGAGGGCACCATTTCCTTTTGAAAAGTGTATTTGTGGGTCCCTTTCTTAATTGTTCACTTTCTCTCTCACTCTTTCATTTTCTCAAATTTTAGTCATTTCTTCTTTTGCATTTTTTCTTTGCAAAACCTCTTTTTATTTTATCTCTGCGCCTTTTTTTACCAACGTTTCTATAGCTTTTTTTGTAGTCTTACGGTCTCTCCATGCAAAAAATGAATTGATACTACTATTATCTTGTGCTTTCACAAATTCACTTGGTTGACTCATTTTTCCTATTCATTTTTGTATCCCCTCCGAAAAAATTGGATCTATAAAAGTTTCATTTCAACACTAAACATAAAGAAAAATCAAAAATAAAATCTTGAACATGAAACACAAAATCAATATTAGCAATAATTATTTGATAGATGTCAAACAAGTAGATAATTTAACAAATATGAAAAAACAAGAAAGATAATTGAGTGCTTAATATCATTAATATATTATTATAAATACTACGTATTCAGATACATTTAGTGGTTACAAAATAAACAAAAACATATTTAACAATTAAGAATTGCATGATTAAGATTGAAACCCAAAAGATAAATTAACGACTAAATTTTAAATAATTAAAATTAAATTGTGTATTTAAGTGTAATAATAAGGCCAGTTGAATTTTAGTTGCTCAATTGGTTGACTACATGAATTTTTACTTTGTTGGTGAGAGTTTGATTATTATTTTATTTGATTTCACCATCTTCAATCTTCAAACTCATCCAAAAAATTGAATTTAAAATTTTCTAACACATTAATTTAATTTTTCCTCAAATAAATGATATTGAGATAAATTAGACATATTAGATACTATGGGCAGTTTCCAAAGTTTGTGTATTATTTTAAAAAATTAATATTACGCTAAGAGTTAATAAGGAGGAAAAAAATACAAGAAAGAAAAGATTAAAATTGAAGGAGAAAAAGTAAGAAAGTGAAATAAGTAGATAAATTATAAGTCCCATAATACAAATGGCAGACAAAGAGGCCCTCAAACAACTGACAATACTTGTGCCTCTTACAAAATAAAACTTTTCATACTAACTATGATACACTAAGGGATCACAGTCCTAAATGGAACGACATGAATATGTGTAGTACTATAATGTTGCTCCGCAGTAGAAAGAAGTTGTCATGGGGTATCCTCAGAATCTATAGGTCTCCTAGCCTTCTTCTTTAAAGTTTTACTAGACAGGCTAACCCCAAGATGTTCATGAGATCTATCACCATCACCATCACCATCGATGATATATGTATGAAAATTTACATTACAATATATAAAAATCATAAATTAAATATATTTAGTGTTAGGAAAATAAATTAACTTACATACTAATTATAGTCTATCATTCTCCCACTCTTCCTCCTAGCTTGTTTCATTTTCATCTTTCTTCCATTCTTTCTCTTCAATTCTTTCATTTTCATCGTCTCATTCGTCCTCTCGAATGATTTATTTTCCTCATATATTTATTTTCTTAACATTTGTTATTGTCTCATCATCAGAAACATAAACTAATATGTGTTGAGGATGCTCTGATGTGGTTTCCAATTCAACATCAACTTCTTGTTGAACAACTGCGACATCATTTTGGTACGCCACATCTAACATTCTCAATTCAATCCTTTCCACAGACTTAGTCTTTATAACAACCCACCAATCTACCTTATCTCTACTTAACAGATATGGAGCGTAATGCACTTGCTTAATATTTTGTGCAATCATAAAAGTATCATAACTTCCATATTATTTGTTGTGCTTAACTTCAAATATATTATGTTTCATTGTGCCTCTATATGATGGGCCAAACCACTTACATCGAAACAATACTATCTTTTTTGGTCTGAATATCTTGCTTTAATAATCTCATGAATAACACCATAATATTCAATAATTTAACCATTACCATCGACATCACCTTGAACACACACACGACTATTATTAGTTTTCTTTTACCAAGAAACATCTTTAGTTTGAAACTTAAAATCATTCACACAATACTAATTCATTATTTGAATTTGAGATTCAGGTCCAAGTGCAACTTCTCTCATTATTTGCAAATCTTCGACTTTTGAGCATTCATCATAAACCTACATATTGTTATTCAACATAATACATTATACTTATTGATTCAGTATAAGCTTTCACACTTATATATTCGTTTAGTCATTTGAAAAATCTCATATATATGGCTTCATTAGCCCTTGTGCATACGAACAAGCTGATAATTGTACATTGAACTTTTTTGTATAATTGACAAGGTAGAATGCGAACTCCCTTCACATAGTGGACGACTAGCCTCTTCTAATTGTTGATAGAAGCATCTTGCTTCTTCATTAGAAGCTTCATCAAAATACTGTTCGGGCTCCATCTCACCTTGAACTCCAAAATCATCATTGAGCATTTTTATGAACCCTTTCATGTAGAAATGTATCATGTGAATCCTATCATGTGGAATTTTATCATGTTTAACCCTATTATGTTCAATAATAATTTGACCATGTGCAAGCATATTATATTGATCCATGGGTAGCGAATTGATGTAAAATATATCATTTAATTCATCTATTTCTCTATGATCAATCCATACAAAATATCTAGGTTTAAATCCATTACGATACAAATGAACCATAACTATATCTATATTAAAAAAATTCAAGCACCTACATGCACTAGAAAGACACCTAACCAATTCATTTTTCTTAAACATATCAAGTGGCAATGCATGATCTATAAAACCTTACACCATAAAAAAAAATCTGATTTCAAACCACCACCAATTTCATAATCCATGTCATACATCCACAAACGATGATCGATATATGAAAATATGGATATTCAATTAGAAATTAGAGTTATTAATTAATTAACTAGATTTAACTAATTTATATTGCTAATAAATATTTATTATTAATTAATAATTATATTTATTATTACTTACTAAATTAGTTCAAGGTTAATTCATAAAGACTACAATTTATCAAGATTTTAAAGTTCACAACTTAAGTTCATAAATTGTACAATTCAAGATTTTGAAAGTTCACAATCTAAGTTCATAAATGTTACATTTCAAGATTTCTAAAGTCCAAGCTTAATTAGTTCATAAAGACTACAATTCATTAAATTTTTTAAAATTTACAACCTAAGTTCACAATTCTACAATTCAAGATTTTCTAAAGTTCATAACCTAAGTTCATAAATCCTACTATAAAAGATTTCTAAAGTCCAAGCTTAATTCAAAGTTCTAAAAAATAAAATTGAAAAGAAAACAATCCTATAATTTTTCTAAGTTCAAGTGTAAAAATTCCAAAATTCAAGTATATTTCTAAAGTTGCAAGTTCATGACATTCACGTTCTAAGTTCTTGACATTCAAGTTGAATTTTTCTAGGTTCAAGTACAAAAATTTCAAAAATCAAGTATAATTGAAGTAAAAAAATTCTAAAATTCAAGTTGATGATATTGAAGTTATAAATTTTAATTAGTTCTAAAGTTCTAAAGTTTTAAAATTATAAAAACTAATAATTTTTCTAAGTTCAACTTCAAAAATTCTAAAATTCAAGTTCATGACATTGAATATCTAATTTCTAACTAGTTCTGAACTTCAAAAATCATACAATCCAATATTTTTTCTAAGTTCAACTTCCAACATCCTAAATTCAAATATTTTTAGAATTCAAGTTCTTACTTCTAACTTCTAATTACTTCTAAAGTTCTAAACTTCAAAAATTCTTCAATTCAAACTCAAAATCGCTAATTTACAATCTAATTAAGAAAAAACCTCAATTCAATGACCAAATCCTAAAATCAAAATTATAAGTTCATTAACTAATTCACAATCAAATTTACAAACTAGCAATGTGAATAACATAAATTGAACAAACTAAATACAATAAACTAACATAGAAATAACAAATTACTCAAATTGAAAAAAACTAACATAAATTCAAAATTCAAACCTTAATAATTAGTTGAGAGAATTAATAGAATTTAAGAGGGGAACTCGGGGCAGCAGCGGTGGGAGGAGCGCGGCGACAACTTGGGGGTGGAAGGCTGCGGTGACGGTTGGGGGTGGCAATGTGGTTGGGTAGAGAGAAGAAGAGATGAGAAGAGAGAGAGGGAAAGAAGGAAAAATGGAAAAAAACCGTGTATGTGTTCCCAGATATTTTTAAGACCAAAAGCGATGGACAAAGCCATGTTTTCATCGCTTCTTTCTTGGATATACACAGGGTCTTCACCTATTCATTTTCGATTTTGATGTTTAGTGTTCATATTGCTTTCATGTTAATGATACATAACATTCTTGAAGCACCTTTTATGACACGATCTAATCATGTTTGATATAGCATCTCTTAAATCATTAGAGTGTACAATGCCTCTTCTATGTCGATTGTCGAATCAGTATGCACATAGTTGCAAATTGGCAGTACTGTAATACAGATACACACTACTAGGCAAATTAAATGTACATTCTAAAGTGTAGAAGTAGTAGAAGAAGAAGAGAAAGGTGATGATGTCAAAGACGATGACGAAGAAGACAACAAATAGCTCAAGTTGAACTCTATCTGCAATCGATGATGAAGCGAGACATAAGAAACTGTCTCCTTTTTCTCTTGCTCCTCCAGTTCCTTTAGAGGGATAGCCGCCAGAAATCTCTTGATGAATTCTCTGCAGCATTCTTTCCCCTTGCATATCATCTCTTCCTTATCTTTAGTATCATTTTTCAGTGACTTTTCTTCTGCAACATTCTCATATATCATTGTGTTATCGTCAAACCTTAAAATATATGCTTTGCTGCAACCCTCATATAGCCTTTCTCCCAATGTATCAATAATGTAATAAGCATTTTCTTCCACCTTCAATACGAAGAAATGATCGTTCCAACTTATAATATAAACTCTAGGTTCAAATTCAATACCATCTGTGACACTACTAATCTTGTCCCATATCTGATCAAATGACATTACCCCTTGTAATGAGTCAAATTTCTCCGGGATGAAGAATCCAACAAATGATTGATCATGCGAGATGGATATAGGTCGAATACAAGCATGCAGGACAGTCTCTAAATCAAAGTGCTTGTTTGGGAAATCATTGATGTAAGTATCATTTTGGCATAGCTTTCTCCATTCGGTAGAACCTAGTAGTATGAGGTTATCAAATTCTGATCTCGTGGGCATTGCATCTCTATTCGATTGCAGCCAATGGGAGATAACAGCTACTAGGGCTGTGCATGCACTCTCTCCAGCTGCCTTGTCACTGCATTGGTCAAAAGATGCAAAGAAGACATCCGTTTTGAGCTTCATTTGCCTATCCCTACTCTGTAATTCCTTTACTTCCCAAGCAGGCTCATTTTGGTCGCTTGATTCTGCAGAAGGTTCAGCCTTCTCTACATTCTGTTAGTGAAAAATGCACAAGTATCAGAGTGGGAATGTTTCATATTATACGAAATTTTTTAGTTTAGGATAAAATTTGTACTTTTATCCAGCCTAAACACAACAGAATTAACTCATTGGTACTTTTTTTTTTTACTATTTATTAACAAGCTAAGGTAGATGTATTTTATAGGAATGTTCGATAATGTGACATAGCCTACAACAAAGAGTTACAAGTTCAGATGAATATACAGCTCACAACCAAACATGTACAACTATTTGATTGTGAAATTTGACCTCGACTTATTCCGAATTTCATATAATGGATGATAATGACAACACATATATTTGGACAAAATTAATCTTGGAAGACAGACTTGCCAACTTATCCTATACATTTGTTTTTGCCAAACTTTTATCCATCTCAAACTTGTAACGTTTCAAAAGAAAGTTGCCAAAATTGAAATCTTAACAAGAAAGCATTATTATTCAAATCTATCATTATCGTTTCAATTATTGTGTAAGTAATGAGATGTTTAAGAATAAATAAAGTATAGTTGAACCAAATCCCTTTTTGACCAAGGCTATTAAATATTGTTTTCGTTAAACAAATAAGCAAATAGAGACATAATATAGGACTGAGTCGTTAGTGTTTGTTTTTGTAAATGTACCTGTTGATTGAGTCGTGAGTCAACACCAAAGCTACGAGTCCTCTTAATTATCAATGCTTCTTCTCTGATGGGTCTAAGACTTAATCGCCTTCTCTTCCAAGAGAACCACCCAACTTTCTTGACTAAGTCAGGCTGAGTTTCTGAACTCGACTCAATTGCCTTCGGTACCTTGGCTTCAAATGTAGATGATTCATCTTCTTGGCTCAGCTTGTATTCCTTTCTGTCACATACGCTACTACTCTTTGCTAACCATTTCAGCTGTCTCGACTCGTTTGATTCACGGACACAGCCTACCGACTCTTTCATCTCACCAAATGTAATGTTGACCTGGAGTTATTTGAATTTGACAAAGTCAGAATAATAATAATAATCATCATAACAGATGGGGTAATTAAAAATACAACCAGGCTTCCTTGTATTCCTTTTCAGACGATGACATGATTTATTTATTTTCAAGAAAACTATGCTTGGAAAATATATTCAAAGATAAATAATTGATTACATTATCAGTCATTGTCCCTTTTAACTGACGGAATTAGTTAGCTGTTCGCTTTTGCTTAGTTTATTACTAATAAATAAGACTACTAAGTTCACAGCAAGATTTGTTCATAACTAGGCTCAAATATTTGACTTTGTCAAAAAAAAAAAAGAGTTGAAAATATACAAACAAATAGCTTAGAAGTTTGATGAAATAGGGAAAATTATTATGAAAATAAAACTAATATTCTATTGTGAAATCGTGTGAGCACACGTACTTTGATTACACATTTCAAGTTTTGTCCCAAGAAATAATTGAACAAAAAAAAATGGAATTTCAACATTCAAACAAGTTTATCTTTGATAGTAATTTTTCATATATTTGAATTGTCAATTATTGTTATTTATAATACTTTTTACATAGTTTATAAATATATAAATCTTATTTTAATTTTTTTAAATTTAAATTTAGAAAAACGAATTGTGTCACGTGAATTAAGGTAGAGGAAATAATTGTTAAGGTAATACTTGTAAGCTAACAAATTTAAGAGGTTTTTCAATTGATCTAGATAATGAAGAAGAAGATGATGAAACTTACATGGAGCGTAGCTGATATGGAAGTTTTACCAATATTTAAAGTTATTGGAAGCTTTTCTTCAACAAGAGACATCCTTCTCGCAGCCAATTCAGCTACATTAACCACCACTTTCCCAATCAACACCATTTTCTCAAAACTAGTTGCGTACAAGACATTAAAAGAAACATCCCAGGGAGAATATTTTAGATTCTGATTACCACCAGAAACCTCTGTAAAGCAACACAAATTCTCAAACTCATCTGTATCATTATCCCATTTAACAGAATTGCCTTTCATAAATCTCCGACTTGTGAAATCTTTCTTATATTTATAAAATTGGACTAAGCCAAACTTGGATTCTCCTTTCCATTTCATCTCTATTGTCATCATCTTCACCTTTCTTGATTCTTCATTTTCCTTATCCAAATCATCAACTCCTAATTCTAGCTTTAATGGCCTCATTTTCACCTTATATTTCCTAGTCACCGCCATTTCTAAAATAAAAAGACACAAATGTGTATGTAAGAGAAGATATATATATAATCTAGTTTCCTTAATAAGCAATAAAACAGAGGAAAGAAGGAAATGAGAAAATGTATTCCTCCGTTTTATTTTATGCGACACATTTTTAATTTAATTCTTTATTAAAAAAATATCATTTTATTATAATTGACAATAATAATCATTTTATTTTTAGTGAAATAATTTTCAACCATAAAATGATCTTAAGATTATTTTAAATCGCAAATCTCAATTTAAAAATAAATAAATATCAAGTCAAACAGAAGGACATAAAAAATGGAACAAAAGATGTAGTAAATTAAGAAATGGAGAGGTGTGGTGTCATTGGACCAATGAAGAAGGAACACGTTAACGCGGGAAAGGAATTTCAACACGTGGGGAGTACGCGTGTGTACCAAATCATCTCATAGATTTGGAATATTCGTGTAATAAAAAAAAAACATGAGAAGAATGCATATTTTTGTTTTTGTTTTTGTTCCATCCCAATCCCATCCTTTTTCTTTCACGTCTTCGCCTCTTTTCTAAACGTGTTAAATTAAATTGGTGTTCTAAGGGGTCATTTAGTTCCATTGTTATATTTTTATTATTTTCTTTTATTTTAATTTATTTGTTTTAGTTGGTTGGACAAAAGTTTTTTAAATATTGTTGTTCTTAACTAAATGTATTTATAATGTATTAAAATATTATTTAATCTCGTGATCTTAAATATGTCTTGTGAGATATTGTCAAATTATAAAAAGAACATTTTTTTAAGCAGTTTGAATATAAAAGTAAGATACATGTCCTGAAAACAACGATAGCACCTTTCATGTTTCGCACAAATACTGTAAACCCTTAGATAATATTTAATGAATAAAAAATCTTGTACATTAGATTAGTTACTTGATGGATTTAGATGCAAGTTGTTGGTAATAAGTTATTTGTAATGTCTTATTTTGCCCTCCCCCTAGCGTTTTCATGCTTGTTTGTGTTGTGGAAATTGTTGGAGTGGTCCCTGATGCATCCGAGTGTTTTTGGTGATTTTGACCCTTTTGAGTTGACAATTCTTGGTATGGTTGACTTTGGTCAGCATTTTTAGCTTCAAGCATCAGATGAGAATTGTGTTAGTTCCATCGAGTCCAAAACGTCGAGTTTGAACTAGTAAGGTGATTGGTAAGGTTTCCGAAGCCTTAGGTTGAATTTTGGGCATTTGGATGAAAAGTTGGGTTTTAAGCCTTATAAGTGGTCCAGGAGGGTAATTCCATCATTTGACCTCTTGTTGGAAATTTGATAATTCCATTTAGTTTGGAATGTCAAATTTAGTGAGGTAGCATGTCCAGTTTATTTTTATCAAACCCTGAATGATTTTTGAGGGTCCATTTAGAGGCATTTTTCCTTATGATGAGTTGTTGGATTTCAGTTTCTGATGTGGTCATTTTGACTTTCGCTCGTGATCACAAATGTAACACCCCGTATCCTAGACAGACCAGAATGCAGAATTCCAGAAGTTTCAAGTGCCACCTATGGTGCCACCTACGGACCGTAAGGTGACCCACGACTCGTTCTGGTGGTCTGTGGATGACCACCTAAAACCTCCCCCCAGAAACTCAGATAAAAACTATTCTAAGGCATGACCCACGATCGGATAGGACAGATCGTGGATCATTCCACGAATCGTCGATCTGTCCGTAGGTTAAGACCCTCAAGACCCCTTAGAACCTGATCTCTGAAGTCGATCGACGGTCGAATAGGACAGATTGTGGATCAGTCGACGGACCGTTGATCCGTCTGTAGGTCAAGACCCTCAGGACCCCTCAGAACCTAGTCTAGAAGTCGATCGACAGGACGGATCGTGGATAAGTCCACTGACCGTCGATCCGTCCATAGGTGGCTTCAGCAGATTTTAAGTCAGGGGTCGTTTGGTCTTTTCCCCTATGCGTTGGACACCTAAACTACGTCGTTTAACCCCTAAACTACGTGGTTTTGGTCAGTTTTAGCCTAGTAAACTAATTAGAATCTAATCTAATAAGTTATTCACCAAAAAATCATCAAACTTAGAGCAAAATAGAGGAGAAAGTCGAGCAGCCCTAGTTCAAGAACGCAGTGATTTTTCATCAATTCCAGCCCCAAAATCGAAAGATTTCTCCGTCAATTTCGTCACCAGGTATGTGAGGTTTCACTAGTGGGTTCCTTTCACCCATTAGGTCCCTAAAATTCAGTCAGCTTCTTGATTCCCTTAATATTATCTAGACCTAGGGTTTCTAGAATTTCAGCAGATCAATATAAATTAGTTACTTTAATGTTCCTAATAAAATTTTCATGATTTTAGTATGGTTTGGTATAAATTCCTTCATAAATTCAGAACCCTAGCTATGTAGTTCTTTTAGTTCATGAATTGCACATGCTAGGTCACTTTATTCAGTTATACATACTACAATTATGAATGTTTCATTATCAGTACATTAATGTTGCATTTTCAGCTAGCATGTAAGTATTTTGAGCTATCCAGTATTACAACATTTCAGTTATAAATTGCTAAATTACATAATCAATTAGGAGAAGCTTAATACCGAGTGGACTAGGGTCAATCACCCGCAAGTCCCAGAACTACGTGCCCCGTAGGCTGTAAGTCCCCTCTGTGGGTATTATTATAGTGATCACGTCAGTCATGCCTCTCTACCTCTGGCAGGGTATATTGGGTCATCTCGATGGGGAGTATACATTGGACTCCACATTTAGCTCATGTGGTTTTATGCTGGTTATTAGTAGTTCCCACAGTTCAGTTAGATTCTATTGCATTGACCATGTTATCAGTTACAGTCAGATTTCAGTCTCAGTATGTTATAAACTTGGTCATTACATTCAGTAGTTCATGATTCAATGTTTTCAGTTTAGTATCATGTTTATCTCTTATCATTGCTTAGACATTATGCTTTGGTTCAGTTATGTTATTGTTCAACTTTACTCTATCCTGCATGCTCAGTACCTTTCAATTACTGACTCATACTTTGTGCTACATCTTCTTGTGATGTAGGTTCAGGTTCTCAGCTTCCAGATCACACATAGATCGGTTCTTGATCTCTAGTTCAACAACATCAGTGGTGATTCCTCATTCTTCGAGGACGGTTGACATGATTGTCTTTCCTTGCTTTTAGTTTTAGTTTCATTTTTGCTAGATTTAGCTGGGGCATGTCCCAGCATTTCTAGTTAGTAGAGGCTATTTTCAGACATAGTTAAATTCAACTATAGTGTTAGAGTTTGACTTTTCAGTTGTTGTTTAAACTCTCTGTTTCATATATTCAGATTTAGTATATGGGTATTCCCCATCATTTCAGATTATCTCATGATTTAGCTTCCGCACAATATTTCTTTACTTCAGTTTATTTAAGTATGCTTATGATATGCCAACAGGGTTAGCTTGGGGTCACTTGTGATCCTAGGTCCCGTGTCCGCGTCCTTGGGGTAGCTTCGAGGCGTGATAGCAAACCTAGGGCCTCGTGTTTGCGATGAAACCTTTAAATTGCCTTCGTGATTAGGGACAAGGGCCTTGCGATCGCAATGTGAAACTCTGTCCCCTTCGCGATCACGAGAGTTAGTGTCTTGCGATTGCGATGACCATATTTCACCTGGACAGAACCTAAAATTCTTGATTCTTCCCTCTTTTCCATTTCCACCATTTTCAATCTTTTAGAGCTTTGGGGAGGAAATTTCTTGGCTGCTTTTTGTGAAAATTCGTGTGGGTAAGCTTTCTCTACCAATCCTTTGTTGAGTTCATCAACTTTTATCTTCGAAAAACATTTTAAAATCTTGATTTTAAAGTGGATTATGGGCGTTTCTCTAGTAAGTTGGAAAATTACTAAATTCTTGATTTGGAGCTCGATTCTTCCTTCTTTTTAATTGGGGTTTTAAGCACAAATCCCTATTGGCTTGTAGAATATGTTTTTTCAACTAAAAATAATAATATGAGTTTACCCTTTTGAATTTCAAAGTGATTTTTGGTCTATTTTACCCTCGATTTCTAATCCTATCTATGGGTATCATTGAGTTCCTTTTGATGAACTCTTTCTATTCTTTATAGTTGGGGGGATCATTTTGGTGATCGTGTAGTTGAGGAAATGCTTTGATAGAGTTGTTCGAGTGAAGTTTCGAGTTTTGAGGTAAGTTTGTCTATCCTTCTTTTAGACTAAGATGAGTAAGTGATCTTTCGTAGGAAGTCAACCATGAAATGAGTTATAGTATGTGTTTTAGAGGTTGTTAAGTATTGACATTCTTGTTTAGTTTGTGTGATGCCTATTTGTGACGTTTAGCCCGTGTAGAGGCTCATGTGAAACCAAAATCTGTTGTTGAAAATCTGTGATATGTGAGTAATTGCCCGAATGAGGGACGTGTGACTTATCCTTATATTTGATATTTAGATGCTCGAGTTAGGGGCTTAAATTGATTTTGAAACATCTTAAATGAAAGAAATGCTTTACGAAGTGGTAAAAACTGATTTTAAATAGATTCATCCACTATCCCTATCATTTGAGACGTGTTTCATGACTTGTTGAGTTTGAGAACTTCATACTATTCAATTTTTTTAATGAATTAACAACGCCTTTGTGTTGTATGTGTTGTGATGCATTCATCCTCATTCAGCATATCATCGTTCATGGGAATATGAGAAAGTGGAGAAATTCTATGTTTGAGAAAGACAATGTGTCATCTTACTTATATCATTGATCACGAGCTAAGTAGAAAGTTGATGAGATTTGAAATTATGAGATTGGTATATGGACTATGAGTCCCCCACGATTCCTTGTCTTGAAGCTAAAGCTCGACAAGGTGTATACAATGCCCTTGGTTCCACCACATCACTTCATTATCTTATCATTCATTATGTTACATTGGCCAATTTTATTGTGTTTTGTGACCTATTTATCTGTATCCTTTTGTGTGTACTTTATTTGTGCCATTATTATATAATTTGGTGGGACTAATGTCGGAATAAGACTTTTCTGCATGTAGGTGGAAACATATTCTAGTTTATTTTTTAAGTATGATTAGTTACCTATGCTCAGTCGGTCTAACCTACTGAGTATATGTGGATTATGTCACACCCCAAACTCAGGGGCGCAACTGGCTCCTAATGCCAAAACTCAGGCCCGAGCCGACCCTGCTGAACCATTTGCTACTAGCGCATGGCAGCCACACGCAATCAAGAAATCAAACAAGTATATCTCGGCTTAAAATTAAGCCATCGGTCGGCAAGGCCCCTGCCAACTGATCTATAAAAGAAACAGCTACTCCCAGGAGATCATATAAATAAATAGCCAACTAGCACAGAAGTCCTGATTGGGCCGTCGAGGCCACCATGATATCTATACCAAAACTTAAAGCAGGTATATATCAATACAATACATCAAACAGCTTACAAGGTTCAGCAAACCAACCACATAGGCCAGTATGGCCATAACGTAGCTATACACCCCACACACTAGTCTGCAAGCCTCCAATAGTAGTAAAGATTGGTGGGAGAGGGCCCCAGCCTACACATAAAAATATATACAACAAAAGCTAACAAACCTCCACACTCTAGCAGCTCCGAAGGAAAGGGCTAGCCAACAGTATAGAAGTCAATCCTATTGCTGAGGAGGTCTACTCGGATGTCTGTTGGAACCTGCATGCATGAATGCAGCGCCCCCAGGCAATGGGGCGTCAGTACAAAATAATGTACAGAGTATGCAAGATTGTAGACTAAATGAGCAAGTATCATAATATACCAAAAGCAATCAAGTTAGGGAATCAAATTTAGATAAGCATTCCAACCCACTACTGAATCTAATAAAACACAATAATGATCAAACATCAACCTAACCAAGCCCCCATAAGCCCGGTAGGTATAAACAACATACCACCTACTTAGGCCCCCATAAGCCCAGAAGGTGCCAAATCAATCTACATAACCTTATCGGTAGCCCCTTGTCTTTGTAAGAAGTCACATAGCCCTTTTTGGCAACGATATAGCCCCGTAGTCAACACATAGCCCTCTTAGGCAACATCATAGCTCTCTGGGCTGCACATAGCCCTGTTTTGCATCAACATAGCTTATAGGCAACACATAGCCCTCTTTGGCGTCAAAATTGCCCCGTAGGCAACACATATCCCTCTTTGGAAATAACATAGTCCTATTAGACAACATCATAGACCCCATAGGCAGTTCATTGCTCAACAACTAACCACAATAGCCCCAAGGGCGACAACAAATAATTGAATAGGCTAAAGGCGAGCAATGTAGCTATAAACAATATATATGAATAATCTCTAAGTTGTTCCTAACTTAGGGTAATTCTTAATAGATTATGAGTCCCTAAAATGAGGGTTTATAACTACCCAATCAGCCAACCACTCACAATTACATCTACAAGATCACCAACGTAAACTACCCCTAAGGAAACATGTCAACGAAGGGAATAACCTTAACATACCTTTCCAATGAACGCTCGAAAGGCCGTAGTTCCTTCACGAAAATTGTTCCTTATGTCCTAAGCTTTGAAAAAACTATATATACACAACTGGTACGCACCTATAAATAGTTCATAATTAATCTTAAATTGGTAGATTTTCCATATTGCCCTAACTTGTCGAAACGTCCGTAGAAATTCATAAAAACAATCATAGAAGAGTCCCGATATGATTACCTTAGTTAACCAAGTTAAAACCTTGAAGAAACACCAATAACTACAATTTATATCTTCAAAAACTAGCTCCAAAGGCAGCTAATAGAAGGGAAAAGTGATTGCCACGTGTAGGGATTACGTTTCTAGCCACGGGGGCAATGTTTAATGGTAGAAATCATCAAAAACTACTCTTCATAATTCTAGAACTCCATAGGAACTCTCTCTTAAGCTTTCTCTCTGGTTTGGAACTGAAATGGAATGTTTTCATGGCTTAAAACGTTAAATAAACCGACATACCATATTTTTCACCCGACCCGAATTCTGCCGCGGCAGTCCCTAGTGAAACCCTCATAACTTTTTACTCTGATGTCGGTTTGATATGGGGTTTTTTGAGTTTCAAACTAGACTCGTAGGCCTTGGATTTAATGGGTAATAGGCCTTCTAACTCTTTATATATTGGGAGAAAACATCCAATACATTTGACCCAAATTTCAGAGAAATCTTTAAAAAGGAACTTACGAAAACTTTCGCCAACTTTTATTTTGCCACTTGCTTAACTTCAAAACTTGAGATACAACCCTTGAACACTTAAATTATGACATACCACATCATTTTTAATTTATTACTCACCCTCTTTGTCTTTCCACGGATGTACGAATTAATTTAGACGTTTAGAAAAGTCGGGGTGTTACATATTATACTGACCCCCTACTTCTGTTATCCTTTTGATGCAAATCCTAGTCTGGGTGATCTTCGTAGCAGTTGAATGGATCTAACGGGTTTTTTCTCATTCAGAATTGTGGTGAGATCATGTTGTCCGGATCGCCATTGGTCTCCATATATCATTTACAATCTTTAATTTCATTTCAAAGACTTGAGATATATTTCAGAATCTAGAAATGTATTAGATACTCTTTATACTTATGCTACCAGGATTCGAGATCATCGTTGTTGCTTTCTTATCAATTGTGGCATGACTTCCCTTTGAAAGTTTCGTATGTGTTATTTTTTTTGGCTTACACACTATTTTGGGGTTCTCGGTGTGTGCCATCATGACCTTGACTTTTGAGTCATGACGAATTAGTATCAGTGTGCTAGATTCACCGCTTCCATAAGTTAAGAGCATGGTGTCGAGTAGAGTCATGTTGATGGGTACGTAGATGTAACACCTCAAAATTATGAAAGGGAAGAAAACATTTTTTTGGATTGAAGTCTAGTTTTATGGGTCACATCTACGGACCACAGAAGATTCTTCGAGCTGTAGATGGCAATCATAGGAAGGGAATTTTTTTTTTCAAAAAAAGTCCAAGTACCCTTTGTACGATTAACCAGGACGGTACGTCATCATTTGTATGAGTCGTAGATAGGTCTCGTAGGTGAGTCCTAGTTTTAGTGAATTTTGAGGGTCAAAGTTAGTTTCTACGGTTGGTTACTACGGACCGTAGAAAGACCTACGAACCATAGAAGTGTTCTGTCGAAAGATAGGTGATTTCATGGTCCCAGTACTTTGTCTAAAGTTGACCAGTACGGGCCGTAGAAAGTCCTACACTCTTTAGGTCCAAATCATAGGTCGAGTTCGACAATTATTTTAAAGGGGCTTTTGGGTCTTTTTCTAATTTTTTTGATCATATATGCCATCTTTTTGCCTTCTATTCTAAGCCCTATATAAAGCTTTTAAGCCCCAAATTACGCACTTTAAATTCATTCTCCTAATCTCCCTAAAAACTTGACCAAATTCACCCTCCCAAAATTCTCTCAATCTAAGGAAGAAGAAGAAGAGATAGGGTTCCATTCAAGTCCCTAATTCACCATTTTTATTGAGATTTGAATAACAAGGTATGTGGGTATTCACCCATGAAATCCATTCTTCCATGGGATAGACAAAGCTTTCAATTTATATATTCAATTTTTAATTGACTAAGTTAGGGTTTCAATTCAATCTTTGTGGGTTTCATCCAAATATGATTGATTATTGTTGATTAAGTCTTCTAATGCATGATTTAATGTTAATACATATATTTAGTTGATCTTACATTGAGCAATGCCTAAATAGTATTTTTCAACTATGAACCTATGACGAACCCATGAATCTATGAGTTATGAATTTTGAATTATGAAGATATGCATATTTTTATGAAACAATTATAAAAGCTATTGTGAAAATATTTATAACTTATTATGATCATCATGATTGTGAAAGATATTTCTCATAAATAAAGTCGCATTGAAGAAAGGTTTTCTCATCCATGTTGAATTATGTTTAAGGAGCTATTCTATGCTTTGAACTTGAAAGTGTGGATTAGTATTGATCATTGCCTTTCCTTTGTCCTATTAATATTTTACTTTTATCTATTCCTTCGGGATATGGACTTAGCACCGAGAGGGCTTTGAGGTGGAGGCTCAAATAGAGTAGTCTCTAGTAGCAACCTCTAGTTCCAAACTACGTGCCCCGTAGGTTTGTCTTAAATGACATAGCTAGTGGATCCACATTAGGTGTCATGACCCAAGGCTACCCCCTAGATGTGACACGACGTACAAGACTCTGAAAAGCCTCATACAAGCCTCATAGGATATCATAACATAAGAGCATAGGAAAAAATGCGGAAAATTAAAACTTTTCTTTACAATAGAGTTATTTTATAAAATGAGAGAGAGTCTATAACACCATGTCTCAAACCATCTATAATACTTGGATTAAAACTCTTGAATACAATCTTAGGGATATAGCCCTTACATAAGTCTAAAACATAAAAGAAAGACACAAAGGACATATGGTCGAGCCCTCGAATACTATGAGGACTCACCAATCTTCTTCTTCTTGATCTACTATGGTCCTAACCACGAGAGTAGAATCCGATATCACCAAACCCTATACTTATATAAAATATAGAAATATGGGTTAGGACAAAAATGTACTAAGTATGAAAGCCATGCATAAAAATCCTTAAAACATGCAAAGAGGGACATATTTAGTTGAAACCATGCTATATGCCACTTTTGAACATCATCTTTGAAATATTTAGAGAATGTAGCTCGTAAAACAAATCATGTACAATTCATCATAGCATAAATGATATCATCATAATCACAAGCATAGTCTCCAACATAAACATAATGCATACTCCAATCTTCACAAGACATAGTTCACATATATAAATACATACCAAGATCTCATCATAATAGAACTATCACATAAGAAACCGTAAACTGCACTTGTGCAATGCATAGATAGGATCCCATAATCCCATCTACACTAAGTCTTACTTTTGGGCCACTATAATCATGCATACCATAACTTGACCTTATCCATAGCCAACACTCATAGACAAGGAGACATTCATGTTCATAACTTGTAATAAGTAAAGTCACTCATAGCAACAATCCATATCATGCATACATAAATTCATATATCTTCATAGCATAAGGAAACCACACCATAACCCCTTTATAAGTTTACTTGTATAATGTATAAGTGAAGTCCTTACCCCCACTCACACTAAGTAAGGCTCATTAAGAAGTCATAAGTATAGTTCATGTTCATGTTCATAGTTCATATAAAGCATACATTTAACTCATAATCATCATATCATAAAAGAGACATACCATGCCCACTCTCAAAGCCTACTTGTGCAATACATGAATGAAGTCCTATACCTCCATTCATACTAAGTAGAACTTCTTGAGGAACCATAGTACATAACTCATGTTCTTGTCATAATTCATATTCTTACCATATAGGGAAAGATAGCCTTAACCGACATAGACTATGTGAGCTACATGGAATCCGGTGTCTTACCCCCACACCGAAAAGAGGTGTCCTACTTGCCTAAGGTAGAACTAACATATTTAGTGTGTAGGTGGATCCACTATCTAAAGACCTATGTGGGCACATAGTTATGGGATATGGAGATTGCTACTAGAAACCCGGACTACTAACGTGGAAGTTTCCATCTCATGAGATAACCATATTGGGAACCTGGACTACTAGCGTGAAGGAACCCATCTCATACTCATATCCACTCGGTGCTAATCATAATTCCCTTTAAATTCATATTAAGTCTTTACATAAGTTCATGTTCATGAAAGAATGCACTAGGCACTCAAACCAACATAGCATCATAATATCTCATAGATTCATTAGGTGAGAATGTCCTTTCAACCTTAGAATAATCAACATGTGAGTAAACCTTTCACATCATATTCATGGTGTGTTCATGAGAATAGTGTTGACACCCAATTTTGGACCTCCACAATATAAATTAATCATTTTGAGTTTCTTCAATTTCAAAGGATTTGAAATAATTAGTTTTATAAAAAAAAAAATTAAATTAAAAAAATATACTTTGTAAGTTATTTTAAATAGTTTTGTCACTTTTTATAATTTTTAGATAATATATATGTTTTACATAATTATGTATATAATTAGTATATTTTATGATTATTCAAAAATCGTCTAAAAAACATTTTGTTTTAATTAAATATTTGGTTAATTAGTTTAGTAATAGTTTATATTTTTTAGATTAATTAATTTATAATTAAGTTTATTATTTTATTTCGTTAAGACTAAAAGTCTCATTAATTAATTTATGTTAATTCATTTTTTTCAAGTTTTAACCGAATTTGGTCAATGTTTAATTACAATTTTCCGCCAACATCTTAAACCCAACAAAAGAATAAGTGTTGGTCCCTCTTCTTTCAATTTTCCAGCAGCCCATGTTTTCTCTTTAAAATCCCAGCCCATTTCCAAATACCCAGCCCAAACAACTCCAAACATAATAAAATCAACAATACATACAATACAACCGCGTACATCAACACCAAATTGACTCGACCCCTGTAAGTTTCTCCTTTCTTCTTCTCCGCAAACTAGTACAGCGAGAATCTAGAAACAATGCAAACTCCAGCAGGCCAGTGAACTCAGCCAGAAATCGTGAGCTAGCCAAACGAAATTGACCCGAATCGCGTGTCCATCTCCTCTCTCTCTTATCCTCTCGTACAAGACCGTTTAATAAGAGGCCATATGGAGAAATCTTGATGCTGGTTCGTCCTTGCCTCTCCTAGAAGCAACGGCTATCCTCTTGAATATGTTGGAATTGTACGAGATCAATACTATTCCAGCTCCTCAAACCTTATCCTAAACAAAAAATTGAATTTTGAATTTTGAATTCACAAAAATTCTACCCAATTTCCCCCCTAAATTCAACCTAATTCTATATAAAGACCCTCTTCCTTCGGTGTTTGGTTTGGGGGAAAAATAGAGGAAAAGGTTAGGGACAAAGCTCACATATAGAAAAAGCAACGTTTACATAAAAATACATACATAATAGGTTAAAGAGATACTACAGTGACTTGGAGTCTAGAGTTTTGGGTTTTCTTTCTCGTTACCTGCTCGCCGAATTTTGTCGGAGTCTCATTGTT